>UCOK01011039.1:0-182859 GCA_900474325.1 Synergus umbraculus | reverse complement strand
ATCCGAGTACTGACCGCGCGAATGATTGCTTAACTTTAGAAGTTGTACTTTCCAGGGCCGTGTTTTGGGGGTTCAAACCCCCCCATAGACAAATTAAAATTAAAAATAAGTTTTTATTTTACATCAAAGAAGATCGTATGATCTTTTTAGAATAAAAAGAGAAGAGACTATCAGTTACCACCCACGCGCGAAGCATTGCTTAACTTGAGAAGTTGTATTTTCAAAGCGGTCACCCATCCAAGTTCTAACCGCGCGAAACATTGCTTAACTTGAAAACTTGTATTTTCAAAGCGGTCACCCATCCATGTACTGACCGCGCGAATGATTGCTTAACTTTAGAAGTTGTACTTTCCAGGGCCGTGTTTTGGGGGTTTAAACCCCCTATAGACAATTAAAATTAAAAATAAGTTTTTATTTGATATCAAAGAAGATCGTATGATCTTTTTAGAATAAAAAGAGAAGAGACTATCAGTTACCACCCACGCGCGAAACATTGCTTAACAGGGCAGGGGCGTAGCTACCGACCAATTTTGATACAGTGCCCCCCTAAAGTAAGCTACGCCACTGGTTTCAATGGACTAAAGTGCAGTACGATTATATATAATGTCACTTCACTTTAGTGTTGTGTATAATTTATAAAACTCTTCAGTATTATTATAAAGTATTTTTTACAGTGAAAATCTATATAAAACTCTCGATTTTCCAAGTTTGACACCTTTTTAATTATTTTGTTAAGTTTTGTTAGTTCCTTCAATTTCAATTCTAATCCTTCTAATCTAATCCTATATTTAGATTCTTATTATTTTTGCATCAGTTATCAAAGATAAGAGTTAATTTCTTGAAAATAAAGTGGTAAAGCGGTAAATATATATATTATATATATATATAAGATATATCCTCGACATAACCTAGTAAATGAAAGTTTCGAAACAAAAAGTGTCAGAATTATTGAAATTGTTTAAACATATCGTCTTCGGTTTCAATTTCTTTAATTAAATAACAATCTTTCTTCAATTGGAAAACAACAGCCTTTGCAATTATCTTATTTCAAAAAGAGAAATGACAGGTATATTTTTATGATTTTCTTAAATACATAATTATAAAGCTATAATATTATTTATCGTAAGGACCCTAAGACTTTATATTATCTGATATTATAAATCATAGAAGACATAAGGCTTTGTATGACTACATCAAAAAGAGTCATTAAACTCTACAATTTTATGTAATTTTTAGAATGCTAAAATGTCAAATTCTCAAGCTGGGAAAATAAAATATGCCATCACTGCAATAAAGTAGAACTTCAAAATCCCTTCGAATATTTTAACATTGTCAATTGTTGTTGCTCTTGTAAGTTCCTTTTCCCAAAACTCTCTTACATTAAAAATCCTCAACCCTAATCAACCCTAATCCTCAACACATTTTATATAGATGCAGGAAGTGTCAACTTGAATCTCAATTTTAGTAGACACTCCTGTAAATTAATTATAAAAAACTGTTTCAAAATACGTGCAGATATTGAAAGATTCGAGTTTCTATAATTTTTAAATTTTTAATAAAATACTTTTAGCACTGTAAGAAAAGAAGGATATCCTATGGGTAACAAAAACGGTGAATTTTTATATAAGAATTGTTAAACAAAATTGCTTAAAAACTGCTAAAGACAATTATTTTATTTTAAACACAAATAATAAATTATTAAAATTTTCCTAGGCAAATCAATGAGCAATGACTACATCGAAGGAGTGGTGTGCAATGAAGAAGATATCAAAGAAAATGAAATGAAAATGTTATCGCTTGGGGAAGATGGTGGGAAGGTGTTACTTATCAAACAGAAAGGAGAACTCCATGCAATTGGAACAAAATGTACCCATTATGGGGCACTTTTGCACACAGGAGCATTAGGAGAAGGAAGAGTGAGGTGTCCATGGCATGGAGCATGTTTCAGTATTAAAACCGGTGACATAGAAGATTATCCTGGATTGGATTCCTTACCTTGTTATCAAGTAATACAAATTAATTAATACTAATTAACTTTAGTAGAAATAATTACAAACACAAATCTTCCTTGTTATCTTTTATAAAAAAGGCAATCTTCAATTCCCTTTCTATCTTTTTTCCTCTCTTTATTTGATAATATAATTCTCTACAATTCTCTAAAAAGACTGTTTAAAAGACAATTTTGTACAGGTAAATGTGAATGACAAGGGTCACGTATATGTGCGGGCTAAACGCAAAGATTTAGAAGTCAACAGACGCACAAAGGAGGTTTGTCCTTTAAGTATACAAAACTCAAATACTGCAATTATCGTGGGTGGAGGTCCTGCCGGTGCAACTTGTGCCGAAACTTTACGTCAGGAAGGCTTTACCGGACGCATAATTATGATTTGCAAAGAAAATTCCTTGCCCTACGACCGAGTTAAAGTATCCAAAACTATGGATTTGAACATTCAAAATATTCTTTTGAGGCCTCAGATGTTCTACGATGAATATAAAATAGAAACACGCCTCGGAGTAGAAGCAACAAGTAAGTGGTTCTTTTAATTGTAAAGTATTAAATCTGATTATTATTATATATTTTTTAAATTATTTTAAATACCTGTTTATTTCATAGGCTTAGATACAGAGCGCAAAATCGTAACCCTGAGCAAAGGAGAGGAAATTAATTATGAGCACTTATTTATTGCAACTGGTTGCACACCTAGAGTGCCTGATACTCCTGGCGTGAATTTAAAGAATATTTTTGTCTTGCGGAATTACACAGATGCGAATAATGTTCACAAAGAGCTTTCTTCTGATAAACACGTTGTAATTCTGGGAACTAGTTTTATTGGCATGGAAGCAGCAGCTTACTGTGTGGATAAATGTGCGTCTATTACAGTAATTGGGAGAGAATCTACGCCACTGGAGCCAGTGTTCGGTGCTGAAATTGGACAGAGAGTAAAGCAAGAATTTGAATCTAAGGGTGGGTAAAGAAAAAATCGAGAAATCTCTCCTTGTAATGAAAAGAAATACTGAATTTTTAGTCTTTTTCTAGGAATAAAATTCATATTTAAGAACAGTATTGTGAAATACCTACCGAAAGAAAACGATGATAAAGTTTTGAGCAAAATTGAACTGCAAGATGGGACGATTATTCCCGCTGATATTGCAATACTAGGAATCGGTTCCTTCTTCAATACCAACTGGCTTAAAGGATCTTCCATCAAAATGTTGGATAACGGAACTGTGGAAGTGGATAAGGTAATATCATAATTTTTAATTTTTAAGAAGGAAATAAAAAAGTTTTTCCAAACAGTTTTTAACCAATCATTTAATTTCAGCACCTCAAAACGAACATAGAAAATGTCTATGCTGGAGGTGACATAGCATACGCCCCGTTAAATATTTTTAATACCTCTGCTGCGATAGGACACTACTCTTTATCACACTATCACGGAAGGGTCGCTGCTTTGAATATTTGCGGAAAGGAGACTGCCCTGAATTCCGTTCCATTTTTCTGGACCACTCTTTTCGGAAAAAGTTACAGATATGCAGGTAGATGCAGATTATAATTTATTCAAATTACAGTTAACTTAGGAATCAAACAATGAAACAGAAAATTTCAATGTTTATATTTATTTTTTAGGGTTCGGACGTCCGACAAGTGTAAAAGTACATGGATCCCTAGAAGACTTCAAGTTCTTCGCTTACTATTTCAAGGATGGTAAAGTAATTGCAATGAGCAGCGTTGGAAGAGATCCTATTGTCGCGGACTTTGCGAATTTACTTCACGAAGGCAGGGTCTTGACACAGGAGGAAGTGGAAAAAAATCCTACCGAGTGGATAAGGAACAAGCCTAAAGACATGCTTCCATCTGCTCAACCTGAAAAAACAAACATTCCTCTGCCTGAAGCAAAGTCGTAAGGCGTTTAAGCTGCTCTTAAATTTGTATTTACTATACTTAATATGCTCTATATAATTTCTAACATTGCACTAGTTATCTTATAGATCGTTTGAAACACTAATGACCGACTCATGAGCTCGTGTAAGATTAGAAAACCTGTATAAATGATCTCCAATTTACGATGTGTATTCTAAATGAAATTATACAGGCCTTGTTATTTTGAATTTGTGCAGGCCTTCAGTATTTAAATTAATGTTATTTACTTTGATAAAGGCAGATTGTATTTAATGAGTATAGTTTAGTGTGAAAGCATGCTGCAAAATAATGCAATGTTTATAAAATGTTGAGATACGTATTATAAACTTCTAGGATCGGACCAAATATGGGAGATAAGTCACGAAGATATCACACAATAGCTTTTGTACAGCCAACATTTTGTACTATTCGACAAATTCCGAGAGGAGCTACAAACTGCCTTTCTTTTAAGTACTCGAAAATTTTTCGATACTTACGCTTTCTGCGATTATGAATGTATTGCGCATGTAAATATATTAACATGTAATACGGGATGTTTATGTTGTAATATTTATACTCGATCCTTTCTAAATCATTGTCGAGATTAATATTAGTTACTTTATTTACTTATCTTTTTTTTATGAGTTTCATTTTGTAAAAAAAGAGTTTGTACTTATAAGGTTACTTTTTAAATTTTGCAGAGATGACTATAACTTACAAAAAATATATAAGACTCATTTATTATTAATTTTCAGAGATTTAGAAAATTATCTGAGAATGACGTTAGAGTCCCTAGAAGACAGCTCCAGTGATAAAGATTGAAAGTACTGAAAGAATCAAAATATTAAAGAAGTTTAAATGCACAGACAAACGTTACTTATATTTACTTACATATTTATTAATAAAGAAATAAATGTACACTGAAATGAGTTTCCATAGTACTCATTTATCTTACAGAACTATTATTATTCTTCAATCCCAAGCCTCTTTAACTCGTAGGTGAATCAGTGCATCAGAAAAGGTATATTTTCTTGAGAACTTTTGAACTTTATATTCATGAAATCTTTCCAAAGCACTTGGTCGTTGTGCTTTAAATTCTACCATGTGGCCGCGTGATTGTTCAGATGTTATATAAGGATGTCGCAAGTATAACATGTTCCTTTCTTCTCTCTCGTAGTCCTTTTTTAGATCACGAAGTTCTCTCATACTTATGTCCTTCACTTTGCGATTTTTTCTAAATTAGAAAAAAATGTTTTAAAAATATTTTAGAATATTCATTTTACAAACAAAACCTATCACTCTATTTTTTGTTAGATAATTAATTAGATAGTATATTGTGTCCAGGACTAAGCAGAGACATAAAAAGATTAATCAAATCACCAAAATACATTTTTAAAATAAAAATTGAATTTGGTGTAGGTGCAGAAATTGCTAATGCTTTCTCCATAATAAAATGACAAATCCTGCAAGCTATTCATATTAATACTAAATGTTTATTAATTACATATAAAGATTTTTAATCTTTGAAATCATCGACGTTATATATATAAATTAAATTTGTTAGGTTATGTTAATAATACTTACCCTCTAAAAAGCTTTCCATGTGGTTTTACTTTGTTCAAAAAATAAATCATAGACAACCTCATCTTGCTTAAGAGATATTTATCAGATTTTTAAATAAGATTTTATGTATTATATGTGACCCAGGAAGTTTATGCAAGTATGTAGCACTGATGGCACGATGTAATCAGCACGTATGTAGTAGTGCAGCTGATTTCCACTGATTTCTGTGTTTCTTCCTGTTTTACCAATTGAGAAAATATTAAAGCATCCTTTCGGCTTTCTTAGAAACTAAAAGACGTCAGTTTTTCTTTAAAAATAGTGAGTCTGTGAGTGTGTCAGTCACAAACAGTTGCACTTTGCAGTCAGTCAGTCGCTTTTTGCGATTGGTTGTAACAGGTGTTGATTGAAGTGTGACATTTCGTCGTTTATATTATCTCCAGTTGTCTGCAGTAACTATCATCTTCCTGAAGTGAAAGCGGAGCAGAGAAGTTTGTTATATTCGTCTGATTACCAGATAGCTCGGTTTTATTTTTTTGACAAGTTAATTAACTTTAAAAATGACGACAGTCAACAAAGACTTGCAACGTGAAAGGGAAAAATGCACCTTTGATCCTCAAGAATTGACTCATTTACTAGACGGCAATGCTGAGAAAACTTTACAACGTCGAGAAACAGGTATATAATTTTTTTATATATGATTTAAAATACTTTCTAGTTATTTGATATTAAGGGCATTGGACCCAAGTGTTGAGCTCCAAATTCCATTCTCCATTTTACTCAACGAAAATTATAGATAAATATGTTTTCGCTCTGTAGCACTAATCTTTTTTCAAATATAAGTCTGCATACAGAGCGAAAAAATATTTAATTTCAATACTTTTTGCATAAAATGAAGAATTCAAAATTTATGTTCAAAATTGAATATGTTCATTTTAGTTAAAAAATATTTGAATTAGATATTTTCTCGTTCTGTACGCATAATTCTAGTAAAAAAATTGATTAATTATACAGAAGGAAACAATTGCAGATTTAATATTTTTTGAGTAAAATGAAGAAATCGAATTTTTAGATTAGAATTTGGCTCCAACACCCTTAATAAATTAAATTTCCATAGTTAGTACGTAATGACTATACTCTTTATTTTTTCTGTATCTGGATCAAAGTCAACTTTTAATCATTAAACAATTGCTTGACTTTCTCGATTGCGAAAACGGATAAGATTATCTTCGTATCTTATCTTATTTTTCATTTATATATAGTATAATTTATAAATCTAGGAATTATATTATGAGTCAAAAATTTGAGATAAATGTTTAACCCGGTAACTTTATTTTAAGTTAACATTAATAAATCTTCAGAATTTATGAAAAAAAATAATTTGATGATATATACTATATTTATTTATTTCAAAGTTTCGCGCTATTAATTTTTTTAAACATACGATGTCAAAGAGCACTATCAAGGTCTCATTGTTTTAAGCGGATTTGTGACGTTCTTTTATAATGTAGTTAGCAATGAAGATTCAACTTCAGATATGTTTAGTCATGCTTGACAATCCTAGAATATTCGTATTTCATTATACACATATTCGCGAAAATTAGAATACAGAGATTTCTTTTATGTAAATTCAATTTGGCACCGAATATAAGAATTTAAATCTGATTCTGTTCAGTGTTTACATAAATAAAAAATGAATTTAACGTTTCAAATATTCCACACGAAACATAATATGTAATTGAGCTCATTAAATCTACTATAGGTTCTGTAGATACAAACAAGTTTTAAGTAAATTATTCTTTTTTTGGAATAGTTTTAAAATTGGTTCAAAATCATGATATTTGTTTTGATTATGATTAAATTAATATAAATGTGTAATTGAAATGTACTACATACATATAAATTTCTATGGCAATTACAAAGTTCATTACATAAAAGATAAATCGCGATAAAAAATATAGAAAAAAAGGTATAATAAAAAGCACATGGAAATGTGGCAATCAAAAGTCACTAATTCATTCTGCTCTGATATTCTAATAGTTCAAAAAAATACGAGTGAATCGGGAAAAAATTAATACATATCAGAATGACGTCTCGACATCATATGTAGATAAAAATAAAATTGTAATAAAAATTCCTGATAATACTATATTATGTGAAAAATTAAGAGGTACATTTTTAATTTTTCTTTCTTTTTCTCTACAGAGGAATTTTTTCTGAAGGATCCAGAATTACAGACCAAGCTTTCTCCTAAATACCTGAGTCATAAAGAAGTTTACGAAAATGCAATACAGAAAAGCTGTTTGGTTCTTAAAAAAGTTCGCGAATTTCAGGATTTGGGAAAGGGTGGTGATATTAATATTTACTCGTAAGTGTTAATATGTTTTAATTTTAACCTTTTTTCTTTTGCTTTAAATCTTTAACGAATCTATTTCAAATTTCTAGACAAGTTTTGGGAGGTACGCTTGGATCAGCGATGTTAAAAGATGGAAATCCAATGTCACTACATTTTGTAATGTTTATTCCTACAATTATGGGCCAGGGAACCTCTGAACAACAAGCACAATGGATAACCAGGGCATGGTTTGGCAACATCATTGGTACTTATGCTCAGGTAAGTTCACTGCAGAATTTTGGAAATGTAGACAAATGTTTTGTTATTTTTTTAAGGGATTTTGAATATAATGTGGAATGAAATTGTGAACATGAAAAATTGTTAACATAAGGATAACGGTCTTAATTATTCTTATCACAGACTGAATTAGGGCATGGAACTTTTATCAGAGGCCTGGAAACAACATCTACTTACGACCCTGCAACGCAAGAATTTATTCTGAATAGCCCTACATTGACTTCTTATAAATGGTGGCCTGGCGGTTGTAAGTTGATAAATTCAATAAAAAATTTACTTTCAGAAAGCGATATTAACTTTTAAATTCAAAGTAGAATATAGAACAAATTTTGACAAGAGAAATCTTCCACTTTCATAAGTTTTGATTGAGATGCAAGCTGATTATGCAGTTTAATAAGATATTTTAAAACTATGTTATTCAAACTGATCTTTGTACTTTTTAAGATATGTAAAATCAATTTTTACTTTCTCATCGTACCTTCAAAATAGTTTCAATGTTTTGAGATAACACAAAGAAAATGATAAAGATAGTGTTTGATCTTATTGATAACATATATATCTATCTCAAATATTAAAATGCAGTTTTATAAATTCTAACATTCAAATGACTTGAAAATTATGTGAATTTACATCACTAATTTACAGTGGGCCATACGGCAAATTATGCGGTGGTGGTTGCTCAATTGTACACAAAAGGAGAATGCAAAGGGATTCATCCCTTTATTGTACAATTGAGAGATGAAGAAACTCATGAACCACTTCCAGGTAATATTGTTTTTTATCTTTTACATTTTATATTAATGTACAGCTATATGTTTTTTCATAATAAAAATAGCATATATCATTTATACATTATAATAATGATCATATTGTTGCTAGGAATAAAAATTGGAGAAATTGGGACAAAATTAGGCATGAATGGAACCAATAATGGTTTTCTTGGATTTGAGAACTACAGAATACCAAGAGAAAATATGTTAATGAGAAATTCCAAAGTAATTTTATATTTATAGATATATCTAAGTAAAATTCTTTAAAATTTAAGTGAACTGAAATCAAAAAAATATATAGTAAATTATACAAGTGGATAACTTTATATTTTAGTTTATAATTGATAAAATTTCACTACAGGTATTAGAAGATGGTACATATGTAAAAGCCCCCAATTCAAAACTTACCTATGGCACTATGATGTTTGTACGTGTTGTTTTGGTTCGTGATACCAGTAGATATTTAGCTAAAGGATGTACAATCGCCATTAGATACAGTGCTGTCAGAAAACAAGGTCAAATTAAAGCTAAGTATGTTGAATCATGATATTCAGTTAGAAAAGAAAACATTTTTTCGGTTTTCGGAAAACTAGAAATGAGAGTAAAGTTTTTTTACTGACAATTTTCTAACTTTGTAAATCATTTTTTAGTGGTCCTGAAACACAGATTATTGACTACGTCACTCAGCAATACAAACTGTTCCCTATTTTGGCGACGTGCTTTGCTTTGTCCATGGCTGCCGATTATATTTGGGAAATGTATAACAACGTAAATGCTGAATTAGATCAAGGAGAATTAGAAAGGCTACCAGAGGTATTAATAAAGAAATTGTTTTTTCATTAAAGCTTTACGTTTAATATTGCTTTATGATTGATAGTGATAGTATTTAGCTATGTATTTTAATGCTAATAAACATTTTTTTAGTTGCATGCCCTATCGTGTTGTTTGAAATCTGTGGCTACAGCAGATGCAGCAGCTGGTGTTGAACAATTAAGGCTCTCATGTGGTGGACATGGATACATGGATTCCAGTAATCTGCCAACAACTTATGGACTTTTAACTGCTATGTGCACTTATGAAGGTGAAAACACTGTCCTATTTCTCCAAACTGCAAGATATCTCGTTAAGGCGTGGAAACAGGCTATTAATAAAGAATCGCTACCACCCACTGTAAAGTACCTGGAAGCAGCTGCCCTAAGGGGTAAAAGGAGACCCTGGAAAAATACTTTGACTTGCATCATTGTCGCCCATCAAGCAGTCGCTGCTGGGTAAGTTTAATATACTATTATATCCAAATTTAAAAAATAATCAATTCTTCGTCAACAGCAAAATTCAGCTCGCTGTGGAAAATATGGACAAGCGAGTTAAGAGCGGAATGTGCCAGGAAGATGCTTGGAATGCCACTAGCATCGAACTGTCTCAAGCAGCTGAATCGCATTGTCGTCTTTTTTTGGTGGAGACATTTATCAATGGTGTGAGAAAATTGACATCCCTTTCTAAGAACCTACATCAAGTTTTACTTCAACTTTGCGAGTTATATGCAATCTACTGGGTTTTGCAAAGAATCGGCGATTTTCTAAGAGTACGTATACAATTATTTCTCTTATATTTATTGGTAAATAATTTTATAATATGAGATTTTCTATCTATATTAAATATTTGAAAAAATGTTCATATTCATTTTAACATTTTGTACGCTTTTCCGCTTTAAAATATATTTTTTTTCTTATAGTTTTCCTGTCTGAATACTCAAGATGTACCGGTTTTACAAAAGAGACTTGAAGAATTATTGACACTAATTCGTCCTAATGCCGTCGGAATCGTCGACGGATTTGATATTCGTGATGAGATTTTGAGCTCAGCTTTGGGTGCATACGACGGTAACGTATATCAGCGTCTTTTTGATGAAGCCATGAAAAGTCCTTTGAATCAGGAGAATGTTAACGAGTCCTATCACAAATATTTAAAACCATTTATGAAGAGCAATTTATAGTATTCGAAACGGCGTGATAGTCACTACCAAACGAGATATATTAAATGTCTTTATACATATTCATTAGGTAATAATTTAGAGATTCAAAGTTTATAGGAAATACATGAAAACTATTTTACCGTCCAGGAAACTTAAGAAAGCAAGTTTGTTTCACAGAATGAATGAAATTGAACCAAAAATATGTATTCCAAAATGTAGGGTGAAGGGTTGAAGTATTTTTCGACAATACATATAAAGAAAGTTATTGTCTGATAAACTCACATGTACAGAATACTGAAACATCACATTAAAATTAAAGTAATTAATGTGATTTATACTTCCAAGTAAGCGACAAATTATTGTAGGGGCTAAAATAAAAAAAATGTCTCCTGATTTAACAGTTCAGTATGCACGAATATTGAATGCTTTATATTAAATTTTTGTTAATTGCTATGAGAGAGGATTTTCGAGAGCTTGATTAAAGTCATTGATAGAATATTGATACTGATTCCGATTGTAGTCGAACGTCTTTGACATACTAATAAGAGCATGAATTGCTAAATGTTAAGTTTTTTTTTTATTATTGAACAGATCAAACTTTTGAATTTAATATTCTGAGATAATACTTTTTTAACGGGCTGTAGGAGCCTGGAGCATAGTTATTTCATAAAACATCACAACAGCGTGCTCTTCAGAGCTTTGTAGCTTATCACGAGAAGTGCAATATAGGGATAGAATTTTTACAGAAGTATTGGTCCAAAAATGAGATATTACGTGAGATTATCAATTTTAGCGCTCAATTTTCTACGGGTAATTGTAAACAAATGTATATTTTTTATGTTATTTACTTAAAATAAATAAAATTATATAAAATAAATATGTAACTTCTTATTGAACCTAGCAGACAAGTATTGATCAGAAATTTTTATCATATAGATATGAATAAAATCAAGACACAGATATTTAATAAGAATTGTTCGATACTTATGTCTTATTCGGTACAGTGTTTATTTACAGAATAGGAGCGACGACATACAATATTAATCGTTACCATGCTAATGTAGTGCAATTATTATTAATTTCTGTTAATTAATAATAACGTGTGGTTACTGTACGCGTCCGCGAGAGCGACGAGGCAATCTTTTACGTAATCTTTTCATTCATTTTTCTGTTTCATTGTTTGTTTTCTTTTATCAAAAAGAAAATCATAGAGATTTCGGGAGACGCCGCCTCGACGTATTCGTGGCCGAATAAGTGTACATATACATGTATATACGCCTTAGTGAGTGCGTGCATGAAGATAGATATATATACACATATATGTAGTACACGCTAGAGAAACGATACTTACACTTAAAAAAGTAACAATGTTAATCGTTATCGTTATCATTAAATTATTAATGGTACTCGCATTAAAATTATTCTTATTATTCATTCGTCCACTTGGCCTACGTAACTGTCCACGATAGACACATCTCATCGCCTTGGTGTCTTTAAATTCACCTCAAACGAATACAACCGCTTATAAAATATGCCTTCATTACAATAATTATCATTACAATTACTACCATGATTAATATTATTATTTTCCCTTAAAACGTAGACAGGGCGTCTTTTCCAAATAGAGACGAAATTTCTCGCAAAATTCTCACTTCGTCCACGATATCTCCCAAGTGAAAAGATACACAAAAATCTCTTTGCCGTCGTTTCATTATTGAGCTTCTACCGCAATCATATCGAAATTCGTACAAATACGAATATTATAATCCATCGATGACAATAAATAAAAAACCAAGATAATCAAGTTATCTTGATTATAAATAGATAACCAAGTTGGTACAATTTTGATAAAAACAACACGAAAAAAAAAAAAAAAATACGTTGTCTTTTCGCCTTCTTCAATAACTATTTATTTCGGAAGTATTCTTCTGGTATTCTTTTTAATCTCTCTAAGAAAAACAATTAGGGATTCTGTTAAAATATATAATAAAAATTTAAAAGACATAAACATGCTAAAAGGTATAAATTTATAGAGGCAATAAGAGAATGGATTGTTCAAAGAAATGAAAGACAACGTGAGGAAAAAAGCTGCAGAAAAAGGATAAAGAGTTAAATAAATTACGTAAATAATATCTGATCGAACACAAAGTTCGTCAAGTCTAATTAATTATTTTCGCTAACAATCCTATCGTTAATTTTATCAATAATTACTTAACAAAATCATGAAGAAAAAACTTTCAGATCAGTTCGTCTTCGAAAGAGTTGAAAAAAAAGTGAACTTGAAGCTTTCGAAAACGAACCACATCTATTTTAATTTAATCTTCTTTTTACATTTCACACGATTTTTAATTTGCTCGTGCCTTCTTTATACGTTTTTTTAAGTTTACGCACTAATTTACTTTTTACGATTGAGGCGAGTGTCATGGTTAATTTCAGAGGTATAAAAAGTGCCTTTTGCTCAAAATCCTCCCTGGTGGCTTCCTGAGAAAGAAAGCCTGGACCTTCGCTGCAGGCAACGACAATGACCAGTTATTGTTGCAATAGTGAGAGAGTAGGATAATTCAAGAGTTGTAACATTTTCAAAAGTCGTATCGAAAATTCTTGTTCCTCTTTTTAAGACGTAAATCATACCGATTTTTTTTCGTAAACTAACAGTAATTTCCAATATGATATATTTTTTTTAAATTTGTCACATTTAAACCATCCTAGAAAAAGAGGCTACAAATGCGAAGCAAAATACTTTGTACAAATCGATTGACCCGATGAAAGGTAACTAATAAGGCGCTGTTTTGTCAATTCCGGATTTTCGTAGAAAACTCGATACGAGTATTTTTTAGTTTTTAATTGAGAAAGAAATAAATTACTGTATACTATATTATGTCTAGAAATTGAACAGTTTCGAGGTTTTTGCAGAGATTTTGAAATTTAAAAAAACCTTTCAAGGGAAAAACCGATTCAATTGAATTAAATATCGTATCGAGTTTATAGCGTGATTGCATTAGAGAAATAAACGTTCAGCGTTGCAAAATGACCGCAACTAAAAAAGTGGGAAAAATTCCTATTCAATGCAGTTTAAATATTTTTCAAAACATGTTCACTTTTATCTGAGTTGCGGTGATTTTTCATTAGGATTACATTAGCACTCATCTCGCACGTATACTTTTGCACTCGAACATAAAAAGGAATTTGATCGATCCTCTTTCCTTTCGACTTTATTATTTTCTAGCAATAAAGAAAGAGGCTTCGTTAATAGAATGAATAGAAGGAAAAACGAAAATTCGGTCAAGCTGCTTTAGTTCGAATACATTTCCGTGCGTTACTATAATTAACGAAAATTAAAAAATCAGTCTGTTTGAAACAGAGAACACAAAATGCTTAAATTTCAGACAGTGGGATGATGCATTCATTTTAGATAATATATTATTTAAATACTATATAAAATCTTAAAAATTTTAAGTAGTATCTAGATTTAAAACAAAAATTTAAACCAGTTTCACCCATGTTTTTAATTCTTTAAACCCTAAATTATGTGGTATATTTATATATATATATATATATTACATATATATTTTTAAATTTTTTGACAGTACGCAGGGAAAGCTTTTCGTAGAACAACTCGAACAAAGTATTTTCGCTTTTTTTTCAGCCCAGCCTATTTATTAAGGTTCGAACGTAAAAAAGGTAGAAACGAGGTCGGTTTTGTAAAAAAGTACAAACAAAGTAACGAAAAAAACTCTTACAACAACGACGACGATGATGATGATGATAATGATAATGATGATGATGACGATTATGGTAATGAATGAGATGAAAATGACGATGATAAAGATGAGAAGGTAGTTCACAATGTCGAATAAGGCGGACTCGTGAAAGTTTCGTACCAAATTGTTGTTCCTTACGTAGTATACATGGCAGTATCGGCTTGATATCTTTTTCAACGTGTCGTTCTATCGCATCCGCAATGTTCTTCGTCCAAAGGGAACTCTGTGTCGTGCACAGAGGGACAAACAATAGGACCAAGTTTTGCGGATATTGGATGCGGCGTTAAACTGGGTTTGTGTGTACGGTTGCCGTTCTCTGTAGATTCGGAGTTTAGAAAAATAGTATGACTTCTAGCGGAAGGACGAAAATGTGGACAACGAGAAGCAGTCGGTATAAAATAACAAGAAAATTGTCAAAGTCAGTAATAAATAATAGAGCACTCCGCGATTCGCAATAATAAATATACCAGGGACGTAATCACGGAATGGAGATACTTTTGTTGCTTTAACTTATATGGCAAACTCGTTTCAGTCAGTCAAGACCCGTGTGCGCTACTCCGGGGCTACGGCAACTTCCTTTTGTCCCAAATCTACAGCAATTTCAACGCAATATAATAATCTCAAGTCTCCCGAAAAGTGTCTCTTAATTTAAATGTTACTGCCACTAAACGTAATTACATTACGCGATTCACACCGAGGTAGAAGGAGGGACGAACTGAGCTCATTTTGCGACACAAAAAAGTGCTATTACACTATCGCAACTCACTGATGTCTTTATTTCTTTTCTCCTTGCATGCACATCGTTGCCGAACTACTTTCGAAAATATTTTACACTTCCAATGTATATACTTCGTCGATCCATGGCAATAAACCAATCGATTCACCGCCCTATATATTTACAAGTCGAATCGACGACAAGTCTGCAATGTATATAAAAAACGCGAGATAAATCTATCTCTCAAGAAACAACAACAACAGTAAGGAGAATGAGATCGACTCTCCGCTCAAGATCTCGAATCATTTCCAACACATCCGGTCTTCTTTCAAAAGGAGATGATCAATCAGTGTTTTAAAAGAAAAAACTTTCTGATTTTATCCTTTTATCGCTTATGTTTCTAATATCTTGCTTTATATTTTTCTTTGTTAGGTCTAGTTCTCGCGTTGAATGAAAACAGAAATGTGTGGATTGAAAAGGTACTCAGAGTAGCTTAATGACTCAAGAACGTTGTTTTCGAGGAGTTTCGTCGAACGTTCCAAGGAATCGACGAAGCATTTTACTCGACCAAGAGGGTACAGAGGAGAGTCACGGTTTCTAAAAATGCGAAATGAGTCAAGGGGGTTTGTGGTTCATCCCTCCTACTACCGAGCAAGGTGGCCAAAGTAATCGACCACAATATATATCAAAGTTCTCCGGTTCTATACACAGAAGTGCGGACACTCTACATAAATGCATCTGAAATTTGTTCATCATTGTCAATAAAGACGACGAGTCTGATTGGACGAGCACCGAAGTTAACACTGTATAGCTTAGTAACGCGGCTCGCACTCAAGGAAACCAATACCCTAAAAAGCAGGATTAAGGAATGTTGAAAGTTGAGTCTGGAGAGCGTGACCGTGTCCAGCGGTCGTCGAATTTAACGATCCGACTACCATTTCAAGGACACTGTCATCGCTACCGAAACTTGATGAAGAAAAAAGTCGGCGAAACGACGAATCAGAGGGCTCTGGAATTTAAAGATTCGAGGTCCTTACTGGTACGTAGAGTCCATCGTTCGCTCGTGAATAAAAAAGAAGATAGAAAGAGTACAGAAAAAAATGTTTAAAGGAGTTGTTAGTACTTGGTCGAGATTTAGTTTCGAGCGCAAGAGGTCCCTTCGCTGAGTGCTTTATCAAAAGATTGAAGAGTGCTCGTCCCTTCCTGCAGGCTATTGATGGCTCGCAGGACTTTTGCTCATTTGCTGATCAATAGTGTTCCAGCTGCGATCCACGTCGTAATCGATTTGGTCGATCAGTATCGGTATTGAGATGGTTTCGTGGGGCGCAAGGATTTGCCGGTGGCCTGAACTACGGGGCCTCAAGCGTAAAACTCTCGGTTGTGATGCGGCGCCCCAGGTTTTGGATATGACTGCGTCGCTGGTGACCTCCTTGGCTCGTCTAGGGCATACGAGCCCTCGTCCTTCTTCCGCATCCTATAGACGATGAACATCACCACGAGGATCGCGCAAAGTAGACCGACAACGGCACCTCCAATGACAGCTGAAAATTATTTGAAATTAAAACATTTTTAATTCAAAATTACTTAGTTTTAAATACATTTAATTTATAGTTGTTGGTATTTTACCAGCGAGCACTCCAGGCTGCGCAAAGAAGGAACTGGCTCGGTCTTCGGTTTTAGGATTCACCCGGACTTCAGTGTCATGGGAGTCGTCCATATCTTCGTCTAAGTCAGAAGGTGAGTCGAAACTGTCGACTGCGTTATCTGTTCTAGATACAGTGTCTGGGATATTCTGGAAAATTTAATATATTATCTCATTAACAAATTCAAAATTTTTCTATTTTAATTAAAGGTGTTGGATCCTCTGTAATGGAACTCATTTTAAATGTAAGTATGTTTACAGAGTGAAAAAAATGTCTACTTTGAGTACTATTTGCATAAAAACGATGGAATTTTGAGATTATATTTAAAATTCTTCGTTTTACGCAAAAAATATTAAAACTAAACATTTTCTCTTTCTATAGCCACACTTCTGTTTTAAAAAAGAGTAGCGTTGAAGAGCGAAAAAATATTTATAATATTCGTTAAGTAAACTGGAGAGATGGAATTTTTAATTTAAAAACTTGAGTCCAACACCCGCATAAGCAACTAAAGAAATTTTAGACTTTTTTATCTTCTCATGTTAAAAATAATATTAGATGTAATAATTCTTGTAAGTGAGCTCACCTGTTTTGTCTTAGGAGGTATGTTTTCGTCAATATGTGGCACACTGGGCTCCGGTTGCTTTTTAGGCGTTGTGTCTATTGTATTGTGTTGCGTGAAGTCTGAAACGATAAACGGTGGAAATTTAATATTACAAGAAAACAATTAGAGATATTAATCGAGTCTTCTGATTTTTGTTACGGCTATTAATAATCACTAATAACCTGTGCTATACAAACTTCAACGAATCGCTTAATATTTATCGTGAGGTTCAATATTTTATACAAATACAGAAAATGTGAAGATGTATGTAAAATTGTAGATGTATGAGCGTGTTGGTATTATCGAGACTGCATTTCGAATTCTATGCGTTTCCCAATATCCCTGGGTACGATCATGAAAGCCAAAATGAATTTCCAATGACCATGATTCAGGATGACGTACGACTGGTTGCTGTGCATCCATACGAAGTTCGTTTTTCAATTTTCGGAAATGTCATATAAATATATCTAACTACATTGCATTGGCTTTCCTCACTCAACTCGTCCGCCACATCAGTTACAGGAGTTGTGATAGTTGAGAGGATTGAGAGCTTGCAGATATTTTTATAGGCAAATGTTTTTGACGAGCTTTTTACGGTCCGACGTTTCTCGCTTAAAACAAAGTCAGTGGACGCGATTTTTCATCCCGCTTATGATTTCGGCACAATGGTTAACGGTCAGTGCTTGTAGAGAATGCGAGAGGAATTTATGCTAGGCATCAACCTTGTAAAATGTTTTATCTTTTCAAACGTGAAAAGATGAAATGATTTTTTACGTTTTAAAAGTTTTAGGGCGGAAAAGCAAAAAAATTTGAGTTGCACCTGATAAAATGTTGGCTTTTAGTCCATATTTTTTTTATTAATCTGCATAGAAGGTGTGCTTTCAATTTATGGCTTTTATTTTATTCTACTTAGGACTATATATTTTTAATCAGTCTCCACATTTTATGCAGGTATCTAATATTATAAAATTCGAATTGGAATATTATTAAATTCTTACCGTGACCACCATCGTCACCATCTTCATCATCAGGCCCAAGACCACTTCCGGATGCCTCAAGGTCGTCGCGAACTTCTCCACCTCCTCGACCAGAACCTTCCAAGGCTTCCTGGTCGTCTAGATAAAGGTCATCTATGTAAGGTGAGTTTCCCGCGGACCTATCTGCGGAGGTTTGTTCTTTCTGTAAAAGAAATTCCTCATTAAATTTAATATTTCTATCTTATTATTTATCAATAATAAACAAAACTAATTAAATTTACATTTATCACATTAAGAAAAAATTTGATCACAAATAAGTGTAAATGAGTAAAATATAATATAATTAATTATTTATTAATATAGCGAGTAGGTTCCTGCACAAATATACTTTCAATAATTTAAATATTTAATTAAATGAAAATATCTAGGTACTTGAACTATCTTTTATAAAATTTTTTGAGTGTCTACAAAACTAAATTTTATAAATTGAGAGGATAGAATTATTTCTTTTCTATTGAATGTCGGATTTTTTATTTAATTTCAACTATTGAATCGCTTTTCGTAGGTCATAATAATGTATGAAATGTGTCAAACGTATGCAGTCTGTATCCTTTCCTTTGTCAATGTAAGCTTTCTTGTACGTTGATACAAAAGCTGAATAGCTTTTGACAGATTGCTATTTTACACAAAGCCACCCACGAGTCAAAGTTACCTTCGGTTGGAAAAAGCTACTCTGTGTAAGTTTTAGTGTCCCTCCTTCCTTTTCTCTTTTAATCTTGTTTACTTCTTCTTATCTAGTTATTTTTATAAATTATATTATTTTTTATCAAATCCTGATTTTTTATTATAATGTACCATCGTTTTTCTGTGATTGGCTTCTGTAACTACCAAAGATATTTCGACTAGTTAAATAGAAGACTCCTGATCAAGTAATTTTTAGTTTAACGCACTAACGATTTTTATTTAAAGCCCACTCTATTAAAATTAAAATACAGTTTCGAGGAATAGCCTGGAGTCTTTATAGTTTTATTCCTAACAATAACTCTACCTTAACAGAATATTAATTCGGTAAATATTTGAAAAGCTAAAGAAGAAATTATCCTTCTTTGAGAGACTAGTTATTGGAAATATAGGTTTCCAATAATCTAATATAATGTACTACCAAGTTTTATACATATTTCCTGCATATATTTTTCAGGTTTCCAGAGCTTTTTAAAGAACTAAGACACCTACTGAAAAACAGTGTCTAAAAAGATGCTTATCTTAAGCAACAGACTTTTTATGTAAAGCTTAGAAGATTTTATACAATCTTTACAGAATTTCTGGATATTTTGCAAAATTATCTGTAAAAGTTACAGAAATTTGCGGTAAATCCTAAGATATAATCCTGGTTTAAAGTTTACAGAAAAATACAATACATGTTAACACGATTTCTGCAAGTTTAGCAAACTTGTTTCTCCGCCTGAGTCGCCACCCTGAAATTCAAATGGATTTTCCCTAAAAACAGGTCCTGATTCACCTGATCCTTCTCAGTTGCCAGGGTAAAATTGGAAAATGTGCGCGCGCGGATATCGACCTGCTCTCTCCTGTGAGCTACCATCTACATTTCAGGGCTTAAAAAAAGGTTCTTAAAAAAAGGATCATGGAAAAGAAATATTTTTATTCAAAAATACAAAATTTAAATATCACTTCAGTTCCAGCAACTCCAACTTTATTTTACACCCAAAAAAATCTGAGAAAATTTTCGATTGTAAATAATAATTCGTCGGTCTATACATTTATTTCATAAATCTAATTCTAAATCATCCTTACGTGTTTTTCAAAGCTTCTAATCAAGCTTGTAATCGGAAAATAAAAGGTGCTTTTGTTGTGCAAGGTGCTAATGCATGTGATTTTAAACAAATTATTCAATAAAACTCATGTTTAGAATATGTTCAGATTCCATAGTAAAACTTTAACAAAAATAATATCGAAAGGTAAAAAATGTTTATTTGAAAAAGTGTTACAGTATAAAACAGTAAAAATTTGTATTAAAGCGAATCGATATTCTGGAAATCAAACTTCAAAATTGCAAAAGAAACTCAGAAAGATAAGCTGAATGTTTATTAGGTTTAGTACATACTCTGATTTGAAGTATAAAACTCTGAAGATTAAATAAAAAGCTTTCAATCTAGAGCACAAGTTTGCTTACACTGTTTACAATACACCCATCGCGTGAAGGTTTTATCTCGATTCACGAAATTTTTTCGCAGGATTTTTCATATATCCTGGGGGTTGCCTTTTAGTTCGATTCGTCGGAAAACACGAACTTTGGATGTTCAATGGCTTTAGGCCAGGTGGAGACTGCATGCACATAGTACAGGGTCGTGCCACTAGACGGCGATATTTTGGAGAACAACCCTCTGACAACCCCTACCAGAAGTTCAGGGACGTAGTGGAACAAGCCGAGTTTAGTCAGACATAAAATGTAATTTTTTTTCCTTCCCTAAAATTCAAAAAGTTGAGTAGAAATGAGAATAAAGTTTCATTTCGCATAGAATGATTTAAGGACCTTCTTCTATTCGGATTAAAACTGACTTTCATTCTTTTCATAAAAGGGGTGTGCCAGTGAGAATGCAATGTGCTTTCTTAAAATTGAATAGTCAATGGAATTAATTAGAGAAGTTATTACGCATGAAAAGTAGGACAAAAGTAGGACACGAAGAGTAGCAGGTCATTTGAATTTATTACAATCAAACGAGGACGAAATTTTTGGTCAATCCTATTTTATTTCGCACTTTTAATAAAAACCAGATTAAATTCAAAAAGAGTTGAAAATTGCATAATAAAAAGATTATATTTCTTTTGGTCTTTAGTTGTTTCATTTCATCGCATCTACTTTTGCGGCTACCATGGAAATCAAATGCAGCGGCATCCCTTTGTCGCCGGACGTCCGGTGCAGTTACATTGACGTCAAAGGATGCCGCGGAAATATATAATATTCACGTAAATGAAAAAGTTAAAGAATTCTGTTTGTAACCTGGAAGGACAAACTTGCAAATGAAAGTGATCGTGCTGGCTAATATATAATTTCAACAGTGTACAGAAAAAACTAGAGGTTCCACGCTGTTGCAGCTCCGTTGAAAATGTGGTTCCTTTAGAATCTGTCAAAATCGGGGTGTTAATCAGAAGTAAAGAACTACTAAAAGTGGTTCCTTTGATGACATGAAGTTATCTGTAAAGGCTCTTTTACTTGTTTTTGTTTTTGCTCATCTGATCTGTCAAGTAATGTGGTTATTTTGGACGACAAAATTTGGTTCCTTTGGATCCATTTTCGAAAAAGAGTGAATTTCACACCGTAGGAGTTCTGATTTGTTGCATATCCATTGGAACCCAAAAGTGGTTCCATTTAAGATACTAGTTTTTACAGTGTGGCGCGCTCGTTGAAATATTTTTATACATTTTCCAAAACAGTGAATAAATGTTCAAATTATAGACTTCCCACCCGTTTATTAAAAAGCATTAAACTGGTAGTTAATTCACTCAATAATCGAATAAGGGAATTTGTGAAATTTTTACTCCCTCCCCCCAAAAAAGTGTGTTTTTTTAAATAATTTATTCACACGATGTTTGTTCTTAAGATCCTAAGGGAAAATTTCATGCCTTTTTAAAAAAAGATTCGGTTATAATAGTGCCTTGTTTCATAGTTGAAAAAGTTAAATTAAATAATAAGACATTGTGATAAAAGCTATCGTAGCTGCTGGCGGAGACTTAAAAGGGATCGAAGGCTTATTAAGGCCAAGTGTCACCTTTGCAAGCTACGTCATTTTACTCGTCGCTCTCCTGACCAAGTACTTACCTTTCTCGTAGAGGATCTTCTCAGAATTTATTAGTTTCATCGAACATTGAAAGGAAAGAAGAAGAGCTCGTGCTTTCGATGGCGTGCGAGCTTTGCAGCAGGACATTTTTACCTTTTTCAGGAATACCAATTTATTACGCTTCTCCTGTTTTCACAGTAAGAGTTTCACTTTATTATTATGTCTTTTTTTCCATCCACTTCTTCCGCGCCTCTTATTTTCAGGGTCATTATTTTCAGAATATGTTCGAGGGAACGTGCTCATTCATACCAATGGAATTCAATGAATTCACGTCACCAATGAAGGAAAAATTTATATTAAATTTAAAATTTCCGAGATATATTGACGATAAGATAAGACAGAAATTTAATTATTTTTATCGATTACTTGAATTTTTTTAAATGTAAAAAAATGTAATCTTTAGCTTGCTTCGAGGTACATGCTTGTGGGATTAATTTGCCTCTGTTTCTCAATTTGTAGAGTTCTATACCACGAAAGTTTTAAGACCCGTTTGATCGGTCGTGATCGTAAAACTTCTATACACACGTAGAATCTACACATGCAATCGAAAGTTTAAAGACTCAAGTGACGCCTGATTTTTCATGAAATTTATCCTGCACTTACTTTATTTGATCAGCTCTCGGAGCAGCTACTCACAACAACTTATAGAACCAGTTAGTACAAAAATAAGATTATTTCAAGCAGGGTTGTTTTCCATACATATTTTCTCTCAAGAATTGACAATTTTTAAGCGCATTTTAAACTATAATTCTTTGCATACACAGAAAAAAAAGAGTTATAAATCAAGCCCGAAAGGACTAATTTGTGTTACATTTTAAGCCAGTTTTTAGGCTTAAATTTAGTTTTAAGCTCAAAAACTGGCTTAAAATGAAACAAAATGGCTTAAAATGTAAAAGAAACTAGTCCTTTCGGGCTTAATTTAAAGCTTTTTTTTCTGTGTACTCTCTAAAATTGAATCAGTCAAATTCCACTGATTTTCAGTGACTCTTTTCTCACAATTTTAATCAGTCAAAATTCACTGAGAATCAGTCAAAAGTCACTGAAATTTTCAGTAATCGTCACTAAACTACTAAAAATTTCAGTGACTTTTCACTGATTTACAGTAGATTATTCACTAATTAAAATCGTGAGAAAAGAGTCACTGAAAATAAGTGGAATTTGACTGCTAATCAGTTAAATTTCACTGATTCAATTTTAGAGAGTAAGAAAATAATAAAATATGTAAAATAAAAAATGAATACTGCAGCAAGATTTGAATCCACAACCTTTTATTCCATCAGACCAAAACCTTTTTAGGTGACCTACGAGAGCTTATCAAAGATTTTTAAACGAGATTTTCTTGAAACTAGTTAAGACTTAAAAGCGCATTTCATAGTTTGAACAAATTTGTCCCGGAAATCTTTGAGAAATTTGCGCGCCAAAAGGTTTAAAAGTCTACGCCACTGAGTCTCTCAGGCTTTCTCTTTTCTATATGTCTCTCGCTTCTCTTTCATCCTCCTCAGTGCTTTTCATCTTTGTCTTTCTCTCATCCTCTCCCTCTTTCTTTCATGCTTTCTCTCTCGACTTCCGGGGGTTAGAACGGGGTGTGTGAATCAATACAAGGGCCTTCGACCCCCTCCTTACCGTCCCTGTTGTCCCACGTTTCTGCACAAGATGATACCGGGCATTTTCTCTAGACACTGCCATTGAAAAATGATTGGCATTCGAAACTTGCTAAGTTGATAAGAAATAAAGTGAAGAGACGTGACAATTTTCCATCCATTTTTTTTTTATATAATGGAAAGACGAATTTATGAAACACTAATTCAGTGAAACCAGACAGGTTTTTATCATTAAAAACTTTTGATAGGATAAAGTAAATTTAGAATGGTTTTACAAATAATCCGCTTCAAAATCAGAGATTTTCAAAAGTTTAAGCTGTTAAAATATAGTTAGCATAGCTGTTGAATTTATTAAAATTTTATTTAAAAATTCAATAAAACTTGGAAAATTATTTTAGCTTTTATCTTTTAACGTTTTTCTCTCTAAACTTGAATCAGTGAAATTTAACTGATTACCAGTCAAATTTCACTGATTTGCAGTGATTCTTTTCTCACGATTTTAATCAGTGAAAAGTCACTGAAACTTTTAGTAGTTTAGTGAAGATGACTGAAAATTTCAGTGACTTTTGACTGATTCTTAGTAAATTTTCATTGATTAAAATCGTGAGAAAAGAATCACTGAAAATCAGTGGAATTTGACTGATTCAGTTTTAGAGAGTTCTGTATCGTGAAATATTTCAGAATGTAATGTGACTGTGGTTATTAGTCTTTTGACAAGATTTTTCTCTAAAGCTGAAAAACCATTGGAAAACTAGGTATTCTCGATAAATCGGTATGGCAGGTATACTATTTCAAGAACACGTTTTCCCTTCGTCCGAAAATAACGCTGTCGTGGTCACAGAGAGTTTGCTGAAGTGCAAAGTGAAATATATTGCTGGAGCAAAGCACGCTGAACGATATTACTGTACCGAACCAGGGTTTCCAGTAACGTTATTCTGCGAAACTGGAAGGGATGCTGACTAAGCTGGGGACACCAGAAAATAGTTTTGTTGTATCTGGGAAATTGCAGATAATAGAAAAAACGGAGAAGAATTGTATCGATTTTTTTATACAAAAAACAGGTCACTGTCCTCTAAATTTCGTAAGAAGTTGTAAATGAAGAAAAAAAGAGAAAAATAACAAACTTTTAGTATTTCAATAAAAATTTGGTTCATCGATTGCGAAAGTGGTGGGGGGGATTTGAGGGTTGAAAGAGGAGTGAGAATGGACTTGAAGGAAGCGGACGAGACAAGTTCGTCCTGGCAATTACTTCATCCTCTATTCATTCTTCGTCAACGCGATTATCTCTCGCACGTTAGACTCATCTCCATAGACGTCCTTAAAATTATCAGCGTTTCCACAGCCTTGAAGGCAAATGTTGTAAAATTTATTATTTCTCGAGAAGACTAGACTTGACACCAGTCTAATTCACTCTTCTCACGAAAATTTACAAGATTCTCATGATGCTTTTAGAGTGGAATAATAAATCTTCAAAAACTAGAGTAAAGTTAAATTAAATTATATCCATATAGTAAGAAAGTTTTGATGTGTTATATACACTGTTAAAAATGTGTGCAAAATTAATATACTTTTAATATACATTTTGTAAAGTCATTTGCATATATCTTAAGTTAAACTTAATATATTACCATATGTTTTAGAATTAATATAAAACCATATTAAAATTAATATAAGGGTATATTAAATTCAATTTACGGTATATGCAAATGACTTTACTCAAAGTATATTAAATTTTGATCAGTTTTTTTTAACAGTGTACAATTACCGTATAAATTATTAGAAAATTATTATTATTAATTCTAGAAGTATTAATCTGAAGATTTTAACGAAAAAATAGATCAAGCAGATGCTTATTTTATATACCTGCAAGATATATTACAAAACTGAGTTTTTGGATTGTGAAATGGTGAATACTGGACCGAAGTGATTGATATAAGTGATCCAATGAAAAACCTTTGTTAGAGGGCATTGGGGTTGGGAGAATTACATCAGAATCGACAGATTCCCCTGGGATACTATCTTTTATGGTGGTTCAATAATGCCGTATCTCGTGGACCATAGTCAACCTATATCAGTGGAAATTTATCAAAAGCTTGGCGTTTCGTGATTAATGAATCAAAACCGAGTCGCACTTTTTAGAAAATTCAAAATCAGCCAAGTATTAACTTAAGATAACCAGAATTTTGATTAAATGTGCCCTTATGGTAAGATTTTTTCTGATTGACTTTAACTAGGAAAAATAGTAAGGACATATTCAACCAGAATTTTGATGACATTATTTTAAGTGTTGAATTTTAATATAATGTATAATGCGAGATATAATACATATATTAAGACTTCGGGTCTGTTATATTGAATTTCAAGACTCTGCAGTTCAGATATCATTAGAAACTGCAAAGTGCATTGAATATACTCTTTCTTCAAGGCGTTTAAATAAATTACTATGCAAAAATTTAGAAAATCAAGGAGACTAAACTTTGAACTTTCATTTTAGTGAAAGTCTTTGGAAAAAGAATCCAAGTGCGGATTCGGCTGACATTTGTGAGGAAGACGCGGATTATTGTACGTTATTCTATAAGAGTATAAGAGTATAAGGTATAAGGAATAAGCCATAAGGCCATAAACTACGCACGCGCTACTATATAGAATTATGTGAACATCAAGGCATATGGTGGCGTATAGTTGGAACTCACGAAGGAATTGAGAATGCCGAAACCCCCGGAGATTCTCTGGACGACTAAGGTAAAAGCTCATAAACTACATCCCACGTCCCTCTCCCCTCTTATCCATCCCTTGACCCTCTTCCATTTTCATTCATGCGATGTAGGTTTTGGAATACTGTGGTCCAGACTCCAGATTTCAAAGCTTCAAAGTGCGAGACCGAGGGTCTTCCCCACGTGCCTATACCTTTGTTAGTGTCAGTATGGTGTCACTCTTAATAACATGGTATGGTCGGCAAAAATGCCCAGGGTTTTCTTTTTTAAAAGAAGCAATTGAATATATCCATTTTGGAATAAGAAATATAAATAAATAGAGAGTACCTGCGATACTAAAAGATTATTTTTTCTTCTTACCGTGAGATTGATGAAAGTAAAGAGCAACGATAAGGATCATCACATACCTGAAACACATAATAAAGTAATCTGTTATAAAATGTTCTGAATGTCGGTTAGAGTAATTAAAAAGATAGTAATGGGTGTAAACACGAAATCCAAAGGAATAAGGAGTTTAAGGTTTAAGCTATAAGATTCTGATGCCTGCTATTGACAGGACATCTTCACCTTACGTAGCCTTGGATGAGGTCGACAAGACCGGTCAAACTATAGCTGCTGTGCACTGTGCAGTCAGGAAGGAAGAGGCGTTTTTGACCCAGATTGCAGAATCTACTTTAGCGGAATACATGCTCCAGGCACGAGTAACGCTGCCAATTTTAACTCCAAACTACCAACGCACGCCACGAAGCATCATTAAAAGGCATTTGGTTGGACTCATTTCGCACGCAAACTTGAAAGAATAATTTCTTCAGGGAATTATACGAAAGCAGATATAAATATGTATTATGACTTAATGTTACATGACTTATAGGTATATGCACGATTAGAAGAAAGGCTTCCACTTTGCCAGCATGGCTCTTTACTGGAGATAAAATTTTAAAAAACTGTTTTAGAATGCCTGTTATATCATTTCTATTCTCATAGTACGATGATGTCTTTATCTCATTATGTAATTTGCCTTGTTCGTATTTTGTCAGTTAGAATCTGAGAGGGCGAAATCCACAAATAAGTCACCGTTTCTCAAATTTACTGCCTTCAGTCATCGGTCTCGGTGAATCTTCGTATTGCATTCATCACTGTGAATTCGATTTGGTCCCTTTCAAGATATTCTACCTCGTTCCCAGCCATTCAAGAAAGTTCACGCAGATCGAGGTATTGAATTTTCATGCTTTTGCTTACTTCTAAGCTGCATATTCCAGTCGAATCATATCAGATTTGACCATGAAGATGACTCCTAGTCTTTTTCTATAATAATTTTAAAAATATATATTTTGGGTTCTCTTTTAAAAATTCAACTATGAATTCTAAGGTAAAATCCATATTTTGTATGAATAGAAGAACCGAAGTTCCGGAAGGTATTCATCACTGATCCTTTCGCCGTTTTTTTACGATAATTTAAACAGTTTTCCTCAATAGTGCAATAGAAGAAAAATATTTTATTTTAAATATTCAAATTTGCATACAAATTTTCTCAAATATTGTATTTTCTTTTACGACGATGAGATGATATGATATAATCGTAATAATAATACTGAGAACTGATTCAGTAGTGTGTACATATATACACTTCCGACCCTAAGAGATCAAATGATTAGATTATAAGTAAGCAGAACAATTTCTATCTCTATATATAATTCCCAAGATTCCCCTTATGTTGAAACGTTAGAGGAAAATGGGAACATTCCGTTCCTTCCTGTATTATACATATATACCTATCAATGGGAGAACTCAAAAATGTCTGAAAATATAGCTATAGTAGCTATATACCTACTTCCTTTACTCTTTGGCACATATGCAGTATGCACAAGCAAAATACACGTGTTGAACAACGTGTAACCATACGCTCCTTTCTACCTAAGAACCTCGTTCGCAGTATAAAGAATTTCCTAATAAACCAGTTTCATGGGCATATTTTTACACAGGGTATTTGCAAACAACTGCGGGAAAGACTTTTAAAACCCAAGAGTGAATTATGATATCATCCCTTATTCTCCGTGAATTTTTTTTCTCAATTCATGTATTAATATTAATAATGGGAGCTTAAGGTATATTCCGGGTTTCAAATGCGTGAAAAACTATTAATAATATTTAAAACTTACAAAAAAAGTTCCATTTATGAAAGATTATCAACTCTCTAAAGCTGAATCAGTTAAATTCCAATGAATTTCAGTGACTCTTTTCTCATGATTTTAATCAGCGAAAATTCATTGAGAATCAGTAAAAGTCACTGAAATTTCCAGTCATCTTCACTAAACTACTAAAAATTTCAGTGACTTTTCACTGATTTCCTAGTAGATTTTTCATTGATTAAAATCGTGAGAAAGAATCACTGCAAATCAGTTAAATTTCACTGATTCAAGTTTAGAGAGAATATAGTAATCATATGGATTACTTACATGTTCATTAATCCTATTTTAATCGAGATTTTACCTCGGATTTTATACTTGTAATTTGAAATAGATTACATTGGCAATAAAGTGGCAGATTCGAAGTATGGAGAGTAAATTGCACTGGAATCGATTAACCGAAAATCGCAAATCGTAATTGACAACACAGGTGTTTGTTTATAAATTGGCACGAATTTTGCGAACCGAACTAAATTCATCAAGTAGGGTGTATCCCAGTATTCCCAGTCAACGTGTCCGGTGGTCTTTTTCATTCATTCACATTTAGATTAGAAATTTGAAACTTTCCCTTTCATCTGTTCATTTCAAAACCTAAATTAAATCTAGGAATTCATTTAAAACTTGAAACTTCACACCTCGGTTTACTCTCAGTAGAATGTTCTTTTGATTCAATCTCTTTTTCTGGTGAGCTTTATGTAAATAATCACGAGGCTCAATTTAATTTAAATTACATTTATTTTTGTGTGTTTATTCCAAACCGCTCTTTTCTCAACCCTTTTTCAAACGAACTACTTTTAAAAAAAGAACAAAATCAAAGCTGGTATGAAGTGTCCAATTCAAATGAAGATTTATACTTTTTATATTTAATTCGACGAATATCAAAGTGTACAGAGTGTAGAATTTACAGGGCTAAAGTGCTGCGTAACTTGTTAGACGGTTGGGAATTAGAGGAGGTCTAATAACTAGGTCGCTAGGATCCGATTAAACTCCTTACGTGTCATATAATGCTTGATCATTAATGCAAGCCCAAAGCTTACGATTGACACGCATAACGAGCCCATTATACTTGCAGAAGTGTCTCGTAACAATCACGACTATACTCGAGCATTAATTGTCAAACCGGAAACGAAACTGTTGACGCGGCGTCCTCGACCTTTTAAAGAGGAAGCATCTCTTCAAATATATTCATATATTTTTATATAAAATAATTGTTCAAGTTGAGAATACTTATTGAGAGTTTCCCGAAAGCAATATTGATTAACTCTAGCATATTGTTGTAGATTTAAACTAAAAAGGAATTTTTTTAAAACCAATAACAAAAATAACTTTAAATATGTGATTACATGAATTTATCTGAAGAGCATTTTAATGTTCAAGGGAGAAATTAACATTTTGATAGGATATTGTAAAAATGTACTACAACACAACTAAAGAGATTTTTTTCTGACACACTAACTATCGACAAAGTGTTATATCCATTTTGCAATTACAGGGTAAGAAGAATAAACTTTGTGAATGTAACTGTGAAATGGGATTTTCACAAGGAAGATTCCGCGCAAGTTGTTGCCAGATAATTTCCGCCAATGTTCGAAATTAAAAAAGTTTTGCCGGTACTTCTGTGCCGGCACGTTCCGTTAATCGCTTCTTACATTTTTCCTAAGTCGATTTCCTTATTATTGAATTTTGTAAAAAAAAGTACGCTTAAAAGGGCGCAACCACTAAACAGAAAAAACATTTTAAAAAAGTATTTATAATTCAGTTTTATATGCGCATCTACAGCGCACGAGAAACATTTCCCTTTGATAAATATTAAGGACACTTGGGACACGAATATAGAACGAGATTATTACTTATTTAAACATGTTTTTGAAATTTGAAAGCCATTATATAGAAATGCATAATATTAAAGTCTTTTAACATAATATTGTACAATTTATTAATAAGTAAATAATTTATTTACTAATAAATTGTACAATATTATAAAAATGTGTGAAAAGAATGTTGTAAGCTAAAGGTTTAGAAAGTGTCGCATTTCAGAAACAAAGGAAATAAAAATTGCACAGACTAGATTTGACAACAGCCTAAAGAAAAGTAGACTTTGGTCGATGACAATGGGGCGTTAATTAAGCGACCGAAAAAGGAAGTGGTGTTATTAATTCCAGAAACTGAATAGGAAACTTAGAGTACAAAGAGGATGTTCGACAGCTTCAAATTACTGGTCCTGTCTTTGATACGTACATTGCCCACTTAGACCTATTTTTTCTTTTCCCAACCACTTCATTTCTCTTCATCAACCTTCATCTTATACGTTTTCATTATTTCTTCGTCAGCTTAAACTTTGATAAATCACTCGAATCAAGATTCGAGATTCAAGGGCAGAATCAAGAGATTCTACTCGAAACTCGATTGCTTAAAGTTGTACCTATAAGGACAAAAAATACTAGCTGGAACACTGTGCTATTTTAAGAACCTGATTACTGAACATGTACCGATGTTGAAGTTGTTTATTTTTCCTTCATATTAAAAAGAAAAATATTGCAAACTTTACGTAAGAGCAGGTATCCGGGTCAACCTATACCAGTATACACGGTTAAGTTAATGCAAAATCCAATAATTTTATAGTGCTATCCGCCTAGTTGTTTATTCCCCAGTGTCTTAAACTCAAACTTTGCTCCTGGATAATATCCAAATTAAAAAGTTTTCCTTGTCTTTATCAAATGATTTATTTAACCATTAATTCCGCTTTTACTAATGCAAAAGCTGCGAATAAAGAGTTTATGTAATTATGTTGGTTAAGAAATACAATCCATAAATATTTTCGTCTCCATTGGGTTGATTATTAGTTTAATAGACTGTGCTTAGGAATCGCTCTCTCCTCGAAGTAAATTGCATTGTTAAATGTGCGATTTGAAGCCCTTCTTTCAATCAGTACTTATATAGCCATGAAGCAGTTTGATGTAGTCGGTGTGCGTCCACTTAAATCCACGTGTATGTGCGGTTTCGTTTGATGTACGTGTGTGTTTACTGTTTGTAGGGTATATACTGTGTATGTGTCTGTCTGGTAGTATATTTAAAGGGCCAGTGAACCCTGAACTCAAAGCAGCAAGCAGGACCTTCGTGGAGTTACCAATAGTTGAAAAGAATAGCCATCAGATAATTACAGTGAAAACCAGCAATTTTTTTCTGTGATTCTTCTTTTGCATTCGTTATCTGTTTTACCCTCAGTCCAACATTCTTTAATACCTTTAGAAAGAGAATGTGGCCACTACATTCAGAGGAAAATTTCCGCTTAAGGGCATGTGATACTTTACCATAAGAGCAAATTAGTTATACCAATTATACATTAATAATAAATATTTTTAGTTAAGGGCATGTGATACTTTACCATAAGAGCAAATTAGTTATACCAATTATACATTCGTAATAATAAATATTTTTAGCTAATAAGAGTCAATAAACCTTCGTATATATGAGGCGAAGGTTTATTGACTCTTATTTACTAAAAATATTTATAATTATGAATGTATAATTGGTATAACTAATTTTCTCTTATGGTAAAGTATCACATGCCCTTAAAAAGAGTCAATAAACCTTCGTCTATATGATGCGAAGGTTTATTGATTCTTATTTACTAAAAATATTTATTATTATGAATGTATAATTGGTATAACTAATTTGCTCTTATGGTAAAGTATCACATGCCCTTAATCCAATATAAAAATTAAGTCAAATATGGAACCAGAAATTAAAGAATTCGTGAAGCACACGGGTTTTATTAAAGTTATATCTTATATCTTCGCATTCAAATTAAAAAGTATTGATAGCAGCGAAAGTTGTCTCTGGTCCATTTATAATTAAACAGAAGTATGCCATTTAAGGCACTTTTCACCACTTCTCATTACTTTTTAACGTCAATGCGTAAATATAACATATTTTTTAAATAGATCTGTTAATACAGAGGTATATATTTTTATTTCTCACAATACTCGACGAAAGATGCCTAAAATAGTCTTGAAATGACTTCACGTCTTTTTCTTGTGGTTGAAAAAGCGATTGAGATTAAAGAATGAAATTTGTGCTGCTACGGATCAGATGAAATTTAGGGTTGAAAATAGGGGCTCAAAGCAAAAGGGGTTAGTTTTAGGAGAACTGAAAGAAATCCCCAGGGTATATCTGACTCGATAAGCCGGCTTAGTTATGCTTAACCTCTTTTGGACACCCCTGAGGCAGTGCAGAACGTAGTGAGTTTCCCTATTCCAGAAAATCGAGGGCGAATTCGTCCCTTTTATTGAAAGTTTCATTATGATCGCTTCATTTGTACTATTATTCTGCTAAATTACGCAAAACTGATTGTTTGTACATATTGGCAAATCAGCGCTACTGTTCTCTCGTTTTAACGCTTTTTATAGATAATATCCATAAACATATTTGATATTTCTCGATAATTCCTACCATGTGCTTTGATAAAAGAATATAACTCCCATTATAAAAGAAAAAATTCGTACAATCTGAATTATTATCTGTCTCGCAAATACATTTCACGTTGGCAAACTTTTCAACAACAGATTTAGATAGTTTAAAGGAGATAAACTGGATATTCACATTTCTTTTGATGCCAATAATTCATCTTTTTGTAATCGAAAATAACGAGTGGGAAACGCGCCAAATTGGTTTTTTGCTTCAAAGCAAATCACACTGTGAAGGGCTACAGAGAGTTCCTATGAGCAATAATACTCAATAGCGATTTCAAATATTGCTCTTGATCGATTTTACCCAGCGGCTTTGTTTTCTCTATACATATATGGTCGTTAAGGCCATTTCGAATTTCATTGTTAAATGAAGAGACTTATTTGATTAAAGTCGCGATTTTACTTTGTTATTCCTCAGTTATATAATAACATTATTGAAAAAGAAATCATATGCTCACTTCCTAAAGGGGGAAAATAAAAGCTGCAGGTTGAGTTAAATAAGAATGGACATTTTAAAACCCCTTTATTGTATCCTTTATCGAGTTATCCGTTTAAAGTGATTAAGCGATAAATTTCGGGGAGCCACCACAGCATCGCGTTTGGATCAGGGCCAAAGAAGAGGACTCTGTTCCGGTCAGGCATGCCATTGCGGATGTGGGCTACTGTTCCTAATCTTAAAAGCAATTTGGGTTAACGAAGCATTCTACGATATCAAGGCAACTTCAGTCTTTTGGGATTTGAATTATTTAAGGTAAACAAGTTAGGGAAAGACGAATTTCAGAAGGGATCAGATAAGAACTTGTCATCAGTCACATTGTCCACATTCCACACTTTCGTTGGATATTAAAATGTTTTAAAATAATTGAAATGGGTTTTAGAGACTTGGATAGCTCTGAAACAAGAGGCTGGTTATTTGAAAAATGTTTTCTGTAGACTATCGTACGATATTATTTTTATAAGTTAGTTTCAGGTCTCAACAGATATCAAACAGTGATTAAATTTGATCCAGTTAGCTATGAAAACGGAATTGTATATCAAATGGTCGCATTGATTTTTCCATCAACTTAAAAGAAGTTCTGAAAAGAAATGATTTTGCACCATGTCTTTCCTAATCGGTGGAAACATGACTGAAACGGCATTCCTAAATTTAGCATTCATTAAGTTTGCGATAAAAGTCATTCACAATGATTGTAGATTGTTGTTATTTTTGTTATACGCACAATCATACATTCTTGTAAAGTCGCGTCAGTCGCGAAGAAGAGAAATATTGTCTTCTTTTTTTCGCTCTATCTTATTGTGCTGACTATAGGGATGACGAATGCTCTAGGGAAATCGTAAACTTGACCTCTTGATACGTTTTATGTTTAGTTGTGAAGTCCCAGCGATAAGAAGATGATTTTATATACTGAAATACTTTGTATTCTGACATATCTTTATGAAAAAAATACTGGGAAATGCAAGCAGGATATAGAAATCTTATTTGCTTATTTTTAAATTGATAATAATTAAAATGTTAACCAAATAACATGTATAAGGTAGAAATGTTTTACTTTTCCATTTATGGAACGAGAATAAAACGTTAAACCCGTCGTGTTCTCTTTTATTGGCAATCGATATCGCTATTCTATGGCTTCGTGCGCAAGTAAATTTCAGGTAATTAAGAAGGGCTCAAACAACCCCTTGGAAAGATGTAAACATATATTTTAATGTAAATATCCATAAATATTGTATAAATGCACACTAAAGGAATTATGACGCAATTTCATACAACAAGGCGATTTTATCCGGAATGGGAGAAATTGAGTGTCTGTCGTTGCCATAAAAATGCAAACGGTCTAGATTTCTAGAAAGACAAAATGTCGTTCGCACGGTTAAGATCCAGCAAAACTAATTAAAATTGAAGTACCCTTCCGGATCAGCAGTTTTCTTTGAGTACTTGCAGAAAACAAGTATATATACCTCGTCAGAATCGCAGAAATCTTATTTGACATCAAAAGGCAATTTTCAAGCATTTTTCTGAATTTCTTGCTGGAGAATCAAATTCTCTCCACTCGACTGTCACTCTTTACCATTCCAATGTGCAAACACAAGAAGTCAGCTTTCTTGAATTATTTAAATTTCAATTGTTTTAGAATACCAATGTCATCCGATTTTACTATTCCAGACCCTTTTCAGATTTATCTAAGAGATTTTAAGGGATTTCAAAAAAATAAAAGTGTAACATGATAAATGTTAGATTTGTATTATTATCAATGACATCCTTTAAAATCTCTTTTTATAAATTCATTGTCATTTATTGCAGTCAAGATTATGAGGGCTATTCTCGAGTTAAAAGGAGAAACATGTCCTGGTATCGATTTGGAAGAACCACTTTCCCATTTCCTCTTATCTGTTTGCGTTTTCGTCAGATACCAACGACACCTTAAATCTCTTGATTTAGATACTTTCGGATGACATAACATTTCAATTATTCTTTCTGTCAAACAGAAACCTGTACAAAGTAGTTATAAGAGGATTTTACGCTAAAATCCATTTCGATAAAATACAAGATAAATAATGCAAATATTTATTGGAAATATAAATGATGGAAATTTAAACGGAAAAGCGATTTTAAATATATAGACATCAACAATAAAAAAACAGGATTGCTACAAAACTCTGGTTTCACAATTCCATGATTTTTCAAGGCTTTCCAGATCTAACTTAGAAAAAATATCAAATACTGATGATCAAAAAGATTCTAAACTTTTTAACAAAGTTAAAATTAAATTTTTTAGATCGTATGAACCCTTAAACGATTCCAAGCGGACACGTGAAATGTGATGATTTGATATGCTGAAGAAATTGAAATTTAAATAACTCACAAAAAAGCTTACTGAAGGGAGTGTCATTTTCTGAATGACGTCTCCTCATCGGTGAGATCCTGTGGCAACTTTTTAATGTTAAAAAAATCGACAATTTGTCTTCTTTTAGTCTAGTGGAATATGATATAAATAATTTTTACAATGAGATACCTAGACACAAAATTCTAATTAACTTTAGCCATATTTTCTTTGAAAAAAGGAGCATGAATGTTACATATCTCACTTTTCGTGCCTTAACCCTCCACAGTGTTATCAAATACAAATACAGACTTGTATTTGTTATCATTTAGCGCTTATCATTTAGTTCTTCATGTTCCGCAGAAATGGTCGGTTTTCTACACTTAGATTAATGTAATTAGAGTTGTGTGCAATGATAACAAACTGCAACAAATGTACACAATTCATACACGCGTTATAATCCAGAACGTGTCGAATTTACTTAGCTCTCGTCATTTCCTTTCACTGCTCTTCCTATCTTCGTACATATTACCGCACCAAGAATGTTGAAAAAACATATAATTCTGTTTCATTAAGCAATTTTAAAAGCACTTAATTTCAGAATATATGAATGAATAACCGCGAAGCTTTATATTTTTTGCCAGAAAAATTAAGCCAAGATTATTAGAATATTGTGTCTTACTTGTAATAATTAATTACTGTTAATGTCATGACTCTCTAAATCTCGATCACTAAAATTCCGCTGATTCATCAGCGGAATTCATGGTTACGTTAATTAGTATATAGCGATAGCTGAGAATCAGCAAAATTCCGCTGATTCATTTTAAGAGATGTTTCTTTCTCCAACATTAATTGCATTTATAACTATAAAGTGAAGCAGATATTGGCAATTCCACAAGAAATATAAACATATCCCGTTCATCGTATTTACTCAGTAAAGAAATGCAGCTTTCGCAAAAAATTTACCCAGCGTATAACCGACGAGTAGCATGTTTCGAAGTTTCGAACCCAGCATTTTTTTTCAATCATGACATAATCAAGGGGCCTGTTCAGTGATACATACGACTCGATCTCGTTTCAGTCCCAATTACACAGGACAAGTAGCATAATTCCAGGGGCTGATCATTATACAGATCAATTGGAAGGTACCGACTCGGTTGCAAACTTGCAAACTGCAATGGACTTCAAGTTGCTGCTGTTGCTAGCTGTTGTTGCTGAGAGGGCAGGTCGATTGGCGCCTGTCTCTCATACATTAAACATGAAAATGTTGGACGTCCCTGAGTCTCTTTTTACGCAGATTCCTCGATGCAGCTTCAGTTACTGCATCTTCATATTTTAAGAATATGCACATAGATATCACACCGTGTCGCCAAGCATTGATTAACTAATATTTAATTAAAACTACAACCGAGAATAACAGATTATTATCAGTAAGTCATCAGCAACAAGCTTCCTGTTCAATTTAAATCTATCTGTAATGATGGGTCCATCTATATATTATTTCATCCGTTTTTAGTTATTTTTCGACTTCCTCTCCCATTAATATTTTCAAATTTTTATTACAATCCCCCACAGCTCATAACATTGCCACGTTCTACAATCGATCTTCTTCAGTCACTCTATTGACACCTCCGACCCCTCGCGGTTATCCATCTTGGCCATCGCCATATGTCTTCACCACTTTCTTTTGATTTAACATCTCGTTCATGCGGATAAAAAAATATCCATGGATATTAGAAATTATGTGGATAAAACTGAGTATAAGGAAAATATAACTACATACAGATACACACTGAAAAATATAGTAATAATCCCAAGGTGATTTTATATCCCATAAACTGATTGAACCCGGCTTGAGAATCAAACCTTAGAAGACCTTAGGAAGACGAACTTCCGGTAGAGGAATCGCGTAACACATAGAGTCATCGTAATACCCGTCACGAAACAGGCACGAAAGTGACCTTCACCGACGCAAACATAAGTGCCCAATCACAGTAATGCTTCAGGTTGCTGACGTCACGACTCATTTCGTGCAATTTCCCAATTGCTGATCAAAGTCGTTGGAATCTAAAATTGCATTCGCAACTTTGTGATTGCGTGTATCAATCTACACTCTCTGAAGCAAGGTATGGGAAAATGAAGAAGCAACTTCAATTAACAATGTACTTTACATCAATAATTAAATTAATTAGAGGAGGAAACATATCACTTCTGATTTAAAATGATAAAGGTTTAATTCTCTTTTGTATGTACTTCGTTCAGTAGAAAAGAGAATTGTGGTTTTTCAGAAGCGAACAGTTCATGGAAAGAATTACTGTCGAATCGGGAACCGAAATTTGACGGAAATAGCTCTCTTATATTATGACACAGAGATTATCATCAGACGCTAAGGCAGCGATTCTATGCGAATTAGTCTGTTAACCGGTTTGGATCAATCAATTCGCCGTGGTTCGCGTCTGAGCGCTAATTAGACAATTAGTCACGCGAATACAGATTGAGAGATGGCAGACTAGGTCGACTGCGGTCACACAGAGCTGATATTCAGCTTTTGCAATCGAGAGTCAACTGATTATACTGCGTTCCGTATACGCGTAATGAGAGAATGTTTCAATTTAAAAATAATTCGCAGAGAAATTGCTCTTTCAAACATGTTAAAAGAACGCATACTTCATTAAATACTTAATGATGATATATAATGTTCTTTTACTTTCCATCATAATGATTGAAGTAAGTTTAAAAAAAATATGTAGTGGATTTTGTATCTCTGTACTTTTCTTGCATATTCCCTAAAAAAAATTATCTCTCTTGACGCTAAACAGTTTTCCGTCTATCGAGGAATTGCCAGAGAGAAAATCTTGTAAAGTAAAAGGACTGGGTGAAAATTGCGTTACTATATAGATTTACATGAGTAGCTTTACGGAAATTGGATAGGAAAGCAGAGACACGAGAAAAGGAAAACAAGGGAGGAAGTGAAGCCCTTCATGAAAGCCGAAAATGTCAGTAAACCGTTCACGAAAAAACAAGAAAAGACACATTGCGACTGAGCTACATGAAAATTCCTCGACTATTTCTGTTTCCCATTCACTGTTTACTGCCGCGAGAGTAAAATCAATGTCTAACTTATACCAAACTTCACTTTTCTACAAGGATGGAAAAAATTTCATATCTTTAAATTTGGAATCAATTCTTAATCTCTGTAAAATTGAATCAGTGAAAATTCACTAAGAATTAGTCAAAAGTCTCTGAAATTTTCAGTAATCGTCACTAAACTACTAAAAATTTCAGTGACTTTTCATTGATTTCCAGTAGATTATTCACTAATTAAAATCATGAGAAAAGAATCACTGAAAATCAGTGGAATTTGACTGGTAATTAGTTAAATTTCACTGATTCAAGTTCAGAGAGATTATTTTTATACAGAAACTGTATAAAAGTTTAAAAATCACGACATTGAAAACGATACATTGTGATTAATAATTATCGTATTATTGTGCTGGACGCAAACAATTTTTTTTAAATGTTTTACGAAGGAATTGAAATAAGCAGGGGCCTGTTGATGATTGGCACTCCACGGGTTGGCAGATTACAAATATCGACAATATTTCTATACTAAAAGATAATAGAGACGGAGTAAATGTGGCTACGAAAGGAAGAAGAGAGAAAAAGTAAGTAAAAAGGAAACTGAAAGAAAAACAGGAAAATACAAAAGCTGGTACAGGTTATTCAGAACGACGTGAGGGTTGAACTGGAAAACTTTAAAAAAGAAAGAAGCTGTACCAAAACTGACACATATCGGAGTATAAAGACATAAAAAAGTGATAAAAAAGTATATACTGCGGTGATTGAAATTCTGAACGTCAAATTTCTGTTTTATTATTTAAATTTATATTTAAATTTATTTTTCAATAGTTTATATGAATTTAAATGACTGAAATTTCGAGAAATATAAAAAAGGAAGACAACTTAAGCTTGCTCAAGATGCTCACTACTGAATAGCAGTATCGTACTTTTCTCAAATGAATTAGGTTCATTTTGTCAAAGAGTTTTCACCACTGCAGTCTTCTCCACAGCGGAGTAGTAATACGTACTTAGTCGCAGTGAATGTAATACAGGAGGTAAAGGCAGAAATGTACGAAAAAGAGATCCTTTACGAGAATTCCAAGCAACTCATTACGCCAGTCTCTACAAAATATTTACGAGTGTGTCGCTGCAAGTTTCTTCCTAGGCTTTTGCTAACTTAAACTTTTGTATCCAAGTACCTTTCACGAATCACGGGTTTAATACATGGTCCCAATTACGCGTTTGTTTACATAGAATTTTTTAATTCGCTTTTGCTTACTGACTGAAAAAGTGCAGCAACTGCAACGCTGACCCGGAAAAAAGTTACAGCATCGTAAATCTTTTCTTTTCGGTTACGCGCTCTCTTCGATAAATTCCTTTTTACTATGATCAGCAAAGCTCGTATTTTATACGTCTTAACGATCCGACGTGCTGTGAAAAATGCAACATGACAGAAAGAAGGATCTAATTTTTTGTGAGAGATATTATTTTTTAGATATGAGGTAGGAAAAAATAGAAATTAAACGACCGCACTTCCTGCAGTAAATTTGATCGTTCAATTTCTATTTTAAGTCTAAAATACAAAATAACTTTTTGAAAAATAAATACCACGGTATTTTAAAAAGTTATTATGTCAGACTTCAATTACTCTTTCTCGCATAAATAATGGAATGGATTAAATTTGCCCTGAATTCCAAAGAAAATTTTCAGTGCCTTTCTAAATCTAATTGTTGGTCAAATTAGAGTTGATTATATCTAAACGATTTACCAGCCGAACTTATGTAGCTACACGCAAATAATTATTACATTTGCAATTTTACGACCGAGAACATAACACGAACTCAAACAGATAAACTGTAAAAGAAGTGTTAGATTGTATATAGACGGGACCAGCTTTTGTACTCACGAGTAGCACGCGCTTCCTGCCGTCGCTCGTGTGTGCCTTACTTCCGGAAGAGGGAACGTCCCAACATTCCCAACGCAACGTGCGAGCAGATTTATTTGTATGAGGGTGCAAGTATGTAGGATTTGTTATACAAGATTCTTAAAACTGATCTTTTACAGCCATCACGTATAATACGTGACGACATAGGCGAAAGCGTAAATTAACTCTCAATTTTCATGATATGCAAATTTAATGCGACGAGATGCAATATAAAAAAAACGTAAGAATATTTTCCGTTTATTACCAAAAAATTATATTGAAATTTGTATTCAATAATGAAGACTTTTTATAAAAGCTTCGAAAGTATTATTTCTAAAAATCTCCAAATTGAAAACATTATCGCAAATATTATTTTTTCGAAATATAAATTCGTCCTCTTATGTACATTATATGTTTACTCGTCCCGGAATATAAGAGGGTTTTTCTTTTATCATCCTTTCGAAGGTGTGGCTCTTAGCGCCCTTCTTACTCAAACCAAAAATAATAAATATCCTCAAGAAATGCTACTAAGCTTTAAATCGAATTTTCTAATGTTTTCTTTATTTTCCTCCTTTGTAAACTAACTTTAATTTTTGTTTACTTTAATATTGTGGAAAAAGGATATAGGTTGAAAATGCTTGCAATACTAATTGAAATATATAGAAGAATTTGTTACAGTCTATTAAATGAAAGGAAGCTTCTTTTCAACCAGCGTGCAATTTTTAAGTCCGCCAACCACACCTTCATAAAGAGGAAATTTCAAAAGAATAATAGCTTATCTCTTGTTTTATCAATTTGGGAAAAATTCTTGGGTAGAGGTATTCCCAAAGGAATACATAGTCCAAGACCCCAGGTACAAATCTACGGGAGGCACCATGAAACTCTCGAAACCACACCCATATTTTAACATCTGCTGTTTCTATATATGTATATATATAGAAAGGAATAAGGGAGTTTTTAAGATATACTATTATGTAGGACGTGTCAGCATCACCACTTGCTAGAAAGTTCAAGTCATCCAAATACATATTTCATTAAAGAATTTTATTTTAAAAACTTCATTCTAAAATAATAATTTATCTGAGTTTCATTAAATAATTAGCATCCTTTAAATTGAATCCTTTCTTTAAGGGTCACGCATGCGTCAATATAAGTTACATCAAGAGTTAAATCATAAAGTACAACAATAGACGAACAATATAGCGAATACGCTACTTGAAGTATCAAACCAATATTTCTTTGATTGAACACTATTTGTTTTCGGTATATTGTGAAATGGAATTCTTTGCAGTCTTGGGACAATTTCTATAAAAAAAGATCTCCCCAACATTGAAGAATAACACGATAACTGAAGTTGCAATTCTTTAGTATCAGATATACTTGGAGTGGTTTCTAAACTAGTTCGACCAGGAAGAATCTCTCTTGAGGCCTTCGACGACACTCATCTCGTAACGAATGAGAATCAGTATACAGAGACAGGTAAAGTGAAGCGAATGAATACGAAACAGTCCCTCAAGATCTCAAGAATAAATCACCAAAGGGATGTATAAGAGGAACTTGATGTGATACTTTTTACCCTCTAGAGCTCATCAGAAAAAGTAGATGTTTTTCATTCATTACTCTGATTAATTGAAAATTTCATTAGAAGAAGGATACTTCGGGGTTTTTTATGTTTCATGGATCTCAATATTATTTCATTTTGTCAATGATATAGTAATGCCATCTAGACATCTGCTAAAATTTATTGAACAAAAATATCCGCTATTCATATTAATTAAGCTCGGTTTTAAATAATGAAAGTAATATTGTTGTCGGAATTTTCCAGTAAGAGGACTTATAAGTTTTAAATGTAGTTGAATATATGAGCAAAGGGCAACAGATAATTTGAAAGGATTATCAGGTTTTCGTTTCAAAATCGCGAAGATTTTTTCTGCAAGTCAAATAATAAGAAACAATTAAAATGAATTCTTCGATCCAGGTACATACAATAAAAATACCTCAGTTATAATATGTGGTTATATATACGTGAGATGGTTAGCGATCATTGAACTCAACGAATTATCGATTCGTTTTTACTTCCTTGGGGTCAATCGAGCGTCGATTATAGGGTTGCAAACGAATGGACACATAACCCATGCTCCCTATAGACTGGTAATCAATATGTATTCTTATACAAGTGATAATTAAAGAAATCGTCGGTTAGAATCAAGAAAAAAAAACTGTTGTCTTCAAAAATATGACGAAAAAGTTTTGACAATCGAAAAATTCGCTATTTCTTCACCTGCTATAATAGTATGAATGATACTAAATAATTCAATATGGAAAAATAAAACAAGCGAAACAAATTATTGATGCGAATTGATAAAAATGCGGGAATTCAAAATTTCAGAATTGAATTGTTTGGATAACAAGTACAAGAGGAAATTATATCTTGTACCTTAAATTACGAAGTATGTGAGTAACTGGGTAGCGTGTGTCTTAATTCCTCTAACAACCTAATTATAATTAATGTCCTATTAACGTGAGCGTTAGCATTAGGCTTGATACAGTTGAAACTCGAATATAATTGTAAATTAATCCGTACCATCGCGGCATTCCATGGCAATGCGACAAGTAATTAGGTATACATTGCAATAATTAAACATACACATTCTCACACGCGCGATAACATTATTCAATAATCAATATCAATATACATTTTAGTTTAGTATATTCAACGAAAGTTACTCTAATTAAAAGTTGATTTCGTGTTGAAGGGAGTTAGTAATCCTATTTTTCTTCTAAAATTTGTCAAGAGCACACATAGTGCCAAAGAAGCCTGAAAATCGAAGAGGATTGTCGCACCGCACTCTCTAGAAAGCTTGAAACGTGCAAATATTTGCCGAGCTCAGCGCCAAGATGGTGCGAAGATCCACGAGATTCGCGAAAGGGTTGCCTCTTGGAATATGTTATATGTTTATCTCAAGGTTTTGCCTGTTTCATCAAATCTTTCCTTCGACATGGAACATTAAGCACGTGGGCTAGAGGCAGCCAGGTTGAACCAGGTTCAACCAGGTTGAACCAGGTGTGGGCAGAGCCAAATGCAATTACCCTTCAGGCAGGTGACCTATCTCGGTAGCTGCGTGGGATTTTAGAGAGTCAGCCTCTCTCCAATCTCCCTGTACTGTACTTCTCAGTCTCTAATACTCTAACATACAACGCTTTAAAACAATTCTCTCCAAGCCCCGTATTCAACAGAATAAATAATCTCATGCAAATTGAGCTGTTTCCTAAATTTCTGACTACAAAGGTCTTTCGACTCAAGCTCAACTATTAAGTTTTAACCTTCATTGTTATCTTCTATACAATTTAGATCTAATACAAGTCTTTCAGCTTGTTTAATTAAATTTGGTAAATTTAATAAATTAATAATTACTTTGCACTGATTATAGATTAAAGTAAACATTTGTGGTCTTTCATGATATTAAAGAAGAAATAATATATTAAATATTAGTTTTCAGTGTCCGGAAATGAACTTTGCGTACACAAAGAAAAAATGACTCGGACTAAGAATGAAACAACTACATCAGCAAAATATTTTCGCTGTTCCAGCAAATCTTTCATACCTGTGTGACACATACACGATACTGTCTTTTTATAAATCGGAGGACTAGTAAACTCTGAATTTACGTTACCATAATTATTGTAAGTTTAAAATTAACAAGCATTCCAAAAATGAAAATTAATTTTCACACCCCATCGGTAATCTTTAAGTTTAACTTGTTTTAACTGATAAAGTTAACATGGAGTCGTCGACGCTAAGTTTCTACGAAATGGCAGAGTGCACTTATGGCCGGTCGGCACTTTTACGGCATCTTCATCCTCGAGTTCCACGTACGTCCTGCATCGACATAGGTATCTGGTATACCAACATGATCATAACGTGGAGGACCGGTTTGGACCTTGCGTTGTTCCAGCATCGGGACTGATCGGAACTTTCATATCCTCCTATTTAACCGTAAAGACTGCCTCACACAATACGACCCTGAAATGACTGCCACTCATCTGACAGATTTCGTGTTCCACATAGTTTATTCCCCTAAATGCAATCATTAGTCCAATCCTTAGAAGATTATAGATTCCTCGAAAATACTAATCACATCCCACTCAACCATAAAAACTGCAGGCGATTACTTTAAAGCTCTTATTCAGATCTTTAAATCAGTAACAATGTATACAAAAGGAACCAAAAATTTCTTAATTTATCCGAGGGCCTTCACAAATACACATATTACTTCAATTATGTAATTATATGTAATAAAATCGATATAGAAATTCCTAGTTGTGGGAAATCGTCCATTGGTGCATGTACAATTGTACAATATACATATTATGTTGCAAATCCACGAACCACTGAATATGTCCCACGAGATTTGTCGTTGATGTATATCGAATGCTTCCTGAACCAAAATCAGAAATTCCTAGTAACAAGGATTGCGAGCCGATAATGCGTGGTTCGGGTGTGAATAACTCATGTGCTTGAAATTAATGGAATTTCTTCAATGAATTGAAGGCACTTCTGTCCGAAAAGTGGTATTTTTAATTACCGTTAAGTAATTAAAAAATATGGACAATACTTTATGCGACTTTTAGATTTGGTATCCTTGTATTTATTCTTATTCAAGGCTATAGAAGAATAATTAAGACTATTTAACCATTAGATCGATTCTCAACAGATTCATATAAAAAACCTACTGTAATTAAAATATTAAACAAAAAAAATATCGCTATAAAACATTTTAGGCGCACCTATTTTAACTAGCATAAAAAACACCCTTGATGGAGAGATTGCTTAACAGAGAAACTTTCTCCTGAAATACCTTGCACACGAAAAGTCAATATTCATCCAATACAAAGAGATTACACGTATTATACAGAATACTTTATACATATATGCAATTATTTGCAATAGTATACCTTACATGCGCAGTACAATTGAAATATGTAAATTTCGATGATTATATGAGAAGTGTAAACAGAACAATTGTTTGAATGATACGAAATAGGTTTAAATGAAGTGGACCGTTAGACGTCACGTTAGACAGGATGTTGAACGCGTGTGCAGTGAACACAGAGGCACGTGTGTGCACAGAGAAACTGGTATGGGATTTATATGAAAGAGTGTGTGGGTGGTCACAAGATGAGCACAGTACGAGTTATGTGGTTCTTTCGCCATAGATGCTGGATGAACGCCACCATCAACATCACTATCGCAAGTTCTACATTTCTAAACTTTTCTGCATATCTTCACAATTGACAAAACAAACATTGGACCTCCTCTAATTTTCTTAACCGTGATTAAGATGCAAGAGCTATTGTTCAATGCAAAATAGGGGTTGCCATAGACTTCTATGTTAAGTTAAGCTAATGATTAGTGAATAAATCAAGTGGGTTTTCTTGAATATTCATAGGGAATTGAAGTATAGTTTAATGAGAGAGAGAGAGAGAGATAATTGTCTGCTTAATTTAGAGTTGTGAAGAATCTGCATGAGTTAGGGATATTAAAATGCTTGGATAAGGCTACTTTGCTATAAGCATTAAGTACGATAGAGTTTTGGAAAGCCTCAAGTTTATCCAAGACTCTCACGTTCGAAGTTTATGCAAGAATCAGATACTGTTGTTATAGCTCAGAGAGGTTCTGGTATAGTTCAGTTCTATAAAATTCATCACGATGTTTTTCATCTAAACCATTTTCATTAATTATCTTTCATAGAAACTTGAGTTTATTTGCGAAATGATTCACTACGAAATGATTCACTGCTAAATGAATTCACTGCTATCATGCAAAAATCTTTGAGATCTTTGGAATCAATTTAAAAAAGACTCGTATCAAAATAAACTCATGATTTTTTCAGCTTCACGGTATTAAGTCTTAAAATAATTTTTTATAGACTGAGCAAAGCATAAAAACATCAATGTAGAATCTAAATCCGAATTTAATATGAGCTTATAATATTATAATGTGATATAATTTTCAAAGGAACTGAAATTTTAATTGATTGAGTTACAAACAAAGCAGACAAGTTTCGACTTGTTTTTTTACTTATGTTCTGCCCTCCTTTATTATGGCAGAACACCCTGAAGTTCTCACAGGAATTCCAATGTCGGTAAAATTACTACAGTGAGATTATTCCCTTGGCTGTACTAAAAAATTAAAATTCCGCTCAGAGACACCAGAGAAAATTGTATAAATAGCCAAGGGGCTCCAGAATATGGAGCAATAATAGAGGACTTGAAGCAGGAATAAGGGACAGTTGATGAGATTAAAAATGGAAGAGGGGGTAATTAATTTTTGATATCTCTCAGTTCCGGATGTCCTCATACTTAGGAAATTTGATTGACTTAACATATTTTTCCAAATTGGAAATTTTATAATGAAGTGCAAATTTTCCCATGCATGGATAATTGAATTTCATCCTTATTATATGAAACAGTGAGTTCATTAAAATAACAAGTTAGTAATTGATCAGAGACTTGTTGAGTTTCAAGTGAATAATATATTTTAGAAGAACATCTAGTGGTTTTTATTGAAATCCGAAAGATCTGCCGTTTCGCAGTGTTAAAGAGTTAAAAGGATGTGTTGTGAAAAAGTGCGGCACACAAGACTGACAAGAAGATTTCGAAGAAGTTAAAGTTTTTGCGGACTATGTTGGCTGACCCTTGTCACTTATTGTGACGTATTTACTGTGTGTGTGTGTGTGTGTGTCGTGTAAAGATTAAAATAAAAATATTTTAACTACAGGAAATATAACTCAACTGAATTTGAGCAAATCTACGTATATGTTTTAAAGTAACTTTTATTTTTAATTAAATCTCGTTATATAATAAAGTCTATATTGTTTTCATGCTTTGAATTCTACTTTTCTTAGATTCAAGCATGATATACCATAGCTCCATTTATTATATAATCTTTATTATGAATCATATTCAAATTATAATTAATAAGAAACATTTTTAAATTAATTCTTTCCATATTAAGGTTTTAAATTCTAAAATAATTATTTTAAAATTTATAAAACGAAATACTGTATCCATATACGTTTACTTTCTCTCCTTTTTTGTACATCGTTGGATGTACCCTTTAAAACCTGAAACTCCCCACCGCTAGGTTAAGGCTATCATTATAACTTCTTCCGAATTCGTAATGACTTGAATCACGCGATACGAATTTTGCACGAAGCTCCACTTCCTTTCATATTATCTTGCTTTCTTTAACTCTTGAATCAAATTTTTGGGATCTCACATAATTCTGAGTTTAATGATAATATATTTTAATATGTGCCCACAAAAAATAGAACGAAGATTGGCTCTTATTGAACCAATTGAATCAATTAAAGTAAGCCAATATTTTTTCTCGAGATATCTAGAAAGCTTGAGAGCTTTTATATTGTCCATTTAAAAACAAATGAAAAAGATGACAGATTCTTGAAGCATGAGAGCCTCTGCTATACGATTCCTAGATGAGTTCGCATTCCTTTATCTACGTGCCAACCTATATTCATTCGCTTAGCACCCAGTGAATGGCGATATTGAAGAAAGGAGAGGCTAAATCAATAGATACCACACGCGGTATTATACATACACGTACACCTACGTGCACACCTACAATTCGTTAACGAGAAATCCCCAGAGTCTGGAATCTCCGTTTTACGAACGATCTGTATAATTATAGTAGGCCCTGTGCAAATAGCGACCGCGTCGAATCAAACTGAATTCAATGAGTCTCAACACAGATGCAACATTTCATAAAAAAAATTCTAAATGAAAATGATTTAAATGTTATTATATGATAACAGTTAACAGCCAATGCCATATGGTTCTCTTGCTCATTGAGCAAATGACATAAAATTTAGGAGAACCAAGTTACATCTCTCAAGCTCAGACCCAAAAGGACAATCAGCCATTTCTATGCCACATGACGATGCAAAATAGTGAATACATTAAACTAGCTGTGACATATAGCTCAGATCATAGACTGCGAGTGGGCAACCGCAATAGCGCAACAATACCAGTACAACTAAATGGTGAAATTACACAGGGATTCAAACTTAATATTTTGACCTAAATTAAAGTACAAAACAGTGGAACAGCTGCATATTTGTTATAGTGGTAGTTGAATCTGGCTGAATGTTCAAAATGCCGCAGGACTAATTCAAATTCTGCTAGAATTTCATAGTTTCCAGTCATATCTCTATAAAACAAAGCTAGCAGACCTTTTTCTACAGTATTAGTAATATTAGATACATTTTGGTAGAGAACATCGATAATAACACTGGTATAGTTGTAAATGTAATTAACAATTCTAAATGACACAAAGTTTCATGCAGAAGAAACGTCTATAACTTTAGTCTCTGTTCATCTGTGAAGTTCTAAGCGAAAAGCAGGTCGGTTTGAAATCCCTTTTTTCTAGCATCATTAAAACACCGTCTGCCTTGAATATACATTTCTCTGCTGCAGTGTTAGTCTGAAACCTTTTTTGCGACGTTTTCGCTTTATATAAAAAGTTCGCCAACGTCAACCGCGAAGTTCACGAAAGAGCCTGGATAACTTTTAGTTGGCAAGTGTAAATACGCCAAATAAGTTTGCTTCACGCAGATAAATATTGTCATTATGAGCATTAATAATGATGTTAAAACTGTTCTCAACTTTACTAACGAGCTGTACATGTGCGAGATCGATTTTTTGCTAAGTTCTGCACAGATTGCTTCCACAAATGTTTTCAAATACTCATTTTGCAAGATGTAGTATCACAATGAACCCGTTGAAACGCTATCATCACGAACGTCGACCTTCGACATCGTGAACGGCTTTGCAGTCGCGTAGAAGTTGTGTTTACTACCGATGAAGTCCTCTCGTGTAACAAGATGAAAAAGTACTTTTGCGGATTATTGACGTCTAATCTCTATAGTGAAGTTAATATCTCTTGGTAGCATTAAGTAACTTTCCAAATAGAGAGAAGTGAATATCGAATCATAGAACTCAAAGATCTCCTTTATTTAAGTTTAATACAAAAATAAAAAGTTTCAATTCCTTTTTCAAACTTTTTCAAATCAGGTGTGATTTGAATCGGGAAAATGTGTGGAAAATAAGAGAGGAAATCCCGCATACATAATATATATGTATATCATACGAAGGAACCTTATATGCTTCAGAAATAAACTTCCAATCATCTATTGTAATATTTAAAAGTGTAAATATTGTATGATGGTATAGTACAGAAGCCGCAGCATCTAATTAACCATCAACAAGGGATATTGATAGATTAGCCAACGTAGTTATCGACAAAACGAGTTTCCCCATTCAATCGATAAACTGAACACCGCTGCGCCGCCAACGGAAATAGAATAGAAATTGCTATGGAAATAGGCTCAACCTCGCACGATCACGAGGCCTTTTCACGCCTTTTCCTACTTGTAAGATTTTCATTCATAGTAGTATACTTTTTGGTAATTTATTATATTACACCGATAATATATCGAGTAGCACTAGAAAATGAAGCTTTAAAGAATGTAATCATTTAAGTTTAAATCTGGTTTAAAAGTCTTTAAGATTAACCTGGAGTTTAATGGGGCCAAGTAAGACTAAGTGATTTAGAAACCGTTTTATGGGATCTTTAGTCTAATTTAACTGATTTTATGTAAATGGTAGAAGTTAAATTTTGTTTGTGCTTTCGGTTTCCTGATTCCTATTTTAATTTCTCCTTCTCTTGCTACCTTCTCTCTTTCTGACTCGACAAAACTATATTATTCTCTTTTCCCTTCCCTGGCCCTCCACAGTTATAAAATGACTCTACCGAAATGGTCCATGGCAGTTTGCACGCGATCGTAAACGTCTTCCTAACTCGAGGTTTCCAGCATCGCATCGAGCAGAAGAAATATCTACAGTACTCAAGTGACTCGATAGCATAAAGTGTTTCAAAACTGCGGTTCGATCTATCACTGTTTCAAACTCGATAGCAGCGATATCCCACTGACGTCGATATATCTCCTTTACATCTTATACGTTTTACTCGGCATTCACTTTTTTGGTTTATGCATAGAGATACCACGAAACAAAAATTTTATATGTACTAAAGGCGGAATCTAATTGTAAACAAACTGGCATTCATAATGCTGCTTTACAGAGACAAAATGCTATAAAATTATGAGAGGTATTTCAGAATTGTCTAAAACTTCTGAAGAGGGTAATCTAATTATTACGTAACGCTGTTTTTGACGATTTTTGGACGTACAATATAAAAGGTTTGAAAAGATTTTAAGTTATTTTTAAAGATTCCAAGGGATTTCTATAGCTAAATGTTACGAAAAATTTCTCCAAATCCCTCCCCCGTGCTCCATCGTTGCGGGTTCATAATAGCTCTTCTTGAACCCTCCCTTACACTAAAAGCGTTACGTAATTTATGTACGACCCCTAGGACACTTGACTATAGAACTCAATGGGTTATTACATATAATGAAATAATTTTTAATGACAATTGCTATGCGATGAACAAGATATACTAAATTCTAGGTGATAGGTAGAATTTAAAACAAAAAGTGTGTAGGTAAGCAATTAGTTGCAATTAATAAAGAAAAGTATGATAAATTATCAAATATGAATAATATGAATCAATGGAGCCTTAGCAAAACAGTTCCTAAATGTATGCACACCCAAAATATTAGCATTATCAAAGATAATCGGATCTCCGATGCTAAAATCCGGTTCTTCTGTGCATCAACATTCAACCGAACAACGAACATGATCCTCACGTAATATTCACCCACGCACGAAAACTCATTGCGTAAACTACACGCCCCCGTTTACAGAGAGGTAAGGTTACACGAGATCATCTTATAGCAAGAACTTTACTATGACTACACGAAAACGCACGGTAGATGTTAAGCGAAGGTGTGGCATGTGATCATATTATACGTACATTATGTATATTATATGCCTGAAGACTTTACAAAATGAGTGAAAACCACAAAAAAAGAAACTATTTGAAATACTGCTCGTATATTAGTGTAAGAAAAAATATCTCGAGCTTTGTGGGAGGTATCGATCCGTTCGACAGAATTTAGTTTATATCTTTTAAGATTAAGTTAAGTTTCCCATTATTATAACGGTTGAATCATGTTCACGCACACTTTTCTTTTACAGGAAATATTTGTATGATAAAAGAAACCATTTCTGACGATTGTTTGATTTTATTACATGAAGTACTTGATTTTTCAATTCTTCAGAATACTATAAGCTATTATGTATTATTAAGTTGAATGTAAATGTGAGTTGAGGAAAAACCGATACAATTTGAAAACTTTCCTCCTTTGATTATTTCTTGAGTTTCATTAGGTTTTTTTACAATTTTTTATCTGTATTTCATATCATTATGCTTTGCTCAAAGTTTTGCGTGAACATGGAAATTCCTGTGTTTTCGAAGAATTACCAGAAAAATGAAAAATTACTTAACTGAAAGATAACCCCTCGATAATTATTTTCATGATGAAATAAACTTTCGACTGCTTTTATGAATTGATATATCACTGTTCGCGCTAATTTTATTGATGACCACGTTATAAATCGGATTTTCTATTTTCAAAGCTCGACAGTGCATCAAGTCACTTTAAATGGGAAATTACATTGTCATATTAGTATTAAAACGATAAATAATGGATAAAATCTTATTAAACCGCGTCGACATGTTTTTTAAATATACTCTTTTATATCTAGCATTAAATATCATTGTAATAGGTAACAAGAATGAGAGTTTCATATTTCTATTTTGCGAATTTATTTATCCAAGCGGAAGAAGATTACTCATTCTTCTTCGTTAGCAAGAATGATTTGATCAAAAGTTCCCAAATTGTACACGATTTTTTTTGTCTTTAATATTACTAATATTTTTAATATTGTAACTACATATGCAAACATTAGTTGCGTCTTTTTCTCTATTTTATCGTTCCTCATCACAATTTCTTTCCTTAACTCAACGGAAAACCGCCCACCGTTGTCAAGTTCGCGGGAGTGTAATTAATTCTGAATTTTCCGGAATAGAGAGAAATAGAGACAAAGCGAGAGAAAAGAGAGGAGAGACAGAGAAAGATAGAGCGCCATTGTTCGTTAAATCTTTGCCTTTGTTCCCTAATAAGATTCTCGATGTCACTACTAACTCTATAAGTCAAGTTAAAGTACTATTCTTTTTATAAATAAATTATAATTCATAATTGCAACTCAGTTTACTTTTAAAAACTACGTATCTGAAAAACTTGTAGATTTTGCAAAATATATTACACTAAAGATTCTGCAAAGTTTAATTAACTATATTTTTCTATAGAAAATTGCGTTCTTTAAAATTGGTTTTCATTTACTTTTTCTCATCAACGTAAATAGTCCTGCGACAAAAAAAAAAGGAATTTTATCAGAAGGATATATCCTTGATATATATATCAAAGAAAACATATTTCTCAACTCCAATTTGTAAAATGTGTCCAGCTCATATATCAAAACTTTAGCATGTTCAAAACTCTTAAGCTTAATTAAAGAAATATTGTAGATGAATGTTTATTTGGCATGCTTATAAAACAATAAATTACGAAAATCTGAAGAACCTATTTATTTATGCACGGAAATGTTTTATAACTTTTGCAACTTTCAGTAACAATTAAAAAGTTTAAGGTCGCAATAAAACCTAGCGGAAGAGTGTAATTCTTAAGCTTTGTGTCGTCAAGAAAAGAATGACGTCAAAGAAAAGAATTTATCACACATCCTAGTTCTCTATAAAGTCTCAACATGAAATATGTATTTTCTATTTTTCTCACATTTCTATGTTGCCCTGATCGATGACTAAATTTAAAATTCAAAACCTCTCTATATTTTAATATTCTGCAGTGAAGTATTTCTCAAAACTGCATAAATGACATGACAGTCATTAAAAGTCATGGATAGTATCTGCTTACGTTATAGGGATTCTATATAGAGTTGCCACCTTTCGCTCATGGTTTTTTCAGCCTATGATGAAAGTCAATTATTTATTTACATACATTTAAACGCGTAATTAATCACGTTTAGTCTTAAGTGAATGAAAATGCACACGCAAAGAAAAGCAATTCGCTCTCTTCTCTTTTTTTTCATAACTGGTTTATAAACTTGTCACTATTACCGTTGAAGGATAGATGACAGTAAAAAAATTAATTTCATTAAAAAATAATGCTAACAGTTTGGAACTTTGTATCTAATGCTATTTTTCCAGCCTTACACGCAAGGCCGGTTGGAGGTCCGACCGGTAACCGGCCTTCGACTGAAAATTCTGGCCAGGTGAAGACCCTAAATTCTCTAAGCAAATGCCTCTTATTAAAGCGTTAATTATGATTAATTATAATTTTATTCATGTTGCGCGCAGCCTTTCGGTAATTCTTTCGATCACCTTTGAAAAGACTTTGCTCATATATGTAATATATACACAACATGGGAGTAAATGACGTCTAGAATTCCTTCAGAGAAAGATCCCGTCCTGCGTCTATGCATATGTTTTGCTGGTGCTTATGCACACAATATAAACTCGCATAGCAAGCACTAGACATTCTTTGAATCGAGACCTGTAGACGAGAGTTCGCATTCCATCTGGGTATTCGTTTAATATTATACAAGTGCCAGTGTCAAAATATAAAATACCTAGCTGCCTTTCACTAAACATATAAGTAAAAATCTAGCTGATAGTTTTATAAGCGTATTTTTCTACTAGAACGTTAGAATTTAAAAACTAAATTAAATTTGGATGATATTTTGAAAATATATCCTGACAAGAGTAGAATTAGATCTCAGTTTTCTTTCCCTAATATGTATTGTTCTATATGGGACGATTCTAGAAATTTGAATCTCAATAAAGTATGTAATTTAAATTTCCATTTCATTCCAAAATATAAATCTCGAAACTCTGGTCAACAAATACAATTTCATAGTCAGATAAGACCGAGAAGATTGGTAAGAGATTCAACGACGAAAAGAGGGCGAGGACATGGTTAAAGGAAATACATAAGTACGAAAAAGTTGTCGCCTGCGGGACTTGAGGAGATGGATGAAACTTTTTTCCGTTTTCTCCAGGGCTGGGTGAAAAGTGGAAAGTAACAAGCCAATTTCCACAAGACTCCTTGGAGTTTATGCCTGCCGCGTTTTCCATGAGACGTGAGCAGAGGTAAAAGGTCCTTTGCAGGTGATTCTAGGGAGACATCTAAGAAATCTGGGTTAAGTGCAACTGAGTGAAAACTTTTGAGTTGATTTCTATATATAATGTTTGCTTATTGCAGCATAAAAAAAGATGGGTTATAGGGTCTAAAAGTAGACGTCTCTCATTAAAGTTCGAGTTAGATCAATTAAGATTTGTCAAATGTTTTAAAACATTACGTGTCCTTCGGAAATGGAATATAGAAATACCATATGAGAGAATCTCCCAATCAACAATGATATATTAGAAAATGTCAAAATGGGTTAAAAATAATACCAATATTAAAAATAAAGGTTGAATTCCGTATATATTTTTATCCGACACGTTTGCTACTGTCAACAGTTTTCCCTTGAGGTCGAGTTTGCATGATGTTGCTTTGAATCGTAAGTTTATCTTGCGTCCTACTATGTATTTTTCCTCGTCACCCTCGTCCATTTCGAGGAAGGGATTCGGTTCAGATCTTGTACTGGGGTGTTGCACCCTCATAAATGTGAATTCCTACATGTTCTTGTTAGCTTTGAAAGCGTTCCCTTTTGCATTCGTTCATTGGACTTTCCAAGAAAAACACCCTGAATGAGTGCTGGATGCTTATTAGAAACGATTTGAATTAGACGTTTGTCGTCAAGTGTCTAGGTGGATCTTAAGCTCAGGAATTCTGTCCATAGAATGCTTTCACCCAGAAGATCCAAATGCAAATGAGGCAGCACTGCTACTTGAATTTTTTCATTCTCCTCTTCTCCTAAACTGAATTACGAAGAAGAGTCTGGCCCACAGAACAAAGTATCTTTCATTCTTGAAATAGAAGTCTCGAAAGAAGGACTCCGAAAGAAATAGATCAAGTCTAGCAACACCTTAAACATCTCATGCCAGAAAAATGTTCCCATTGAAAGAAATAAATGGAAGTAGATTCTTGAAAAAATAGAATCTAGTTTATTATGTTTTTAGTTTGAAAAGAAACACAAATAATCTCTGGGTGAGAAACTTCAGAATAAAAACTAAATAAGAGTTAAAAATATGTAAATCTTATCCGACTTTTGTTTATTATTTCATATTAAAAATAAAGGAAAGTTTCTTTAATAAAAGATGTAAAATCTCTCACGATTAACCTTTAGGTGAAGTCATGTGGGAATTATAGCTTTATACGTGAAAGATGAGTCACGTAGATCAAAATGATTATTCTATAATTTCTTTGAATTTTTACCTGTAGAAATAATTAATACTTTGCGTTTAAACTTTGGAACATGACAAAGGACATTCAAAGAGAGCAGTCTAATATTCAGAGACCTAAGCACACGAGAGTGGTCCTAAAGCATCAGTGAATCTTAATGAGAGGACCCGAGCTAACTAGATTCCTTTGATGCCAGAGATTGCTGTCAATATCTTACTACGAGGAGAATTAATTTATCTCTTTTTGAACGATAAAGTGCATCTACAAAGTTAATAATCAAATTCAATAAAATTTCAAAATGAAATCAAGATCTCTACTAAAATCTGAAGAAAAATCCTAGACAATATAACAAAAGAAAAAAAATATATAAAAAGACATTCCTATACGAAGAAGCCATGAATTCTATAGAATTATTGATTATAATCAATAAAATGTTTAAATCTGTTAAAATCTTCCGTGATAAAATAAAACCATCAAATTTTGATGGAAAATAAGAAGTTATTCCCTGCATATGCAGTTAATCTGCTACTGTATATCGATCGACTGTCGAAAGGAAGGCCATGCGATCACTCGCCATAACTTACAAAAAGAAGTTGAACATCGACCATCTGTATCTTCGTAAAACATACCCTGTAGCGCACATGATGCACCAGAGGATCCTTGCTATATGTATGTATTTCTTTTATCGCTGACCATGCCACAGAAGCATTGTGCAATAGTAAAAGAAATCGCTTTACTATTCCACTTTTTTAAACAGTTTATTTAAACAATTTAACGATGCTTTGATGAAATTCAGCTGTAATCCATCAACGCCTTGGCGCTATTATAATTTTGCTTGAATTTCGAAGGGGAGAATATGTAACAGCTGGTCTGATTTAACCTACTCCAGCCGTCTGGTATCATCTCAACTTTTGTCACTGATGCATATATATGTGAATAAAAATTGAATGAAAATTATTTCAATATAATTTAAAATCTAGATTAAAGACAGATTCATATCAATTTAAAAGGTATTAATTAAGAAAAACGAAAAAACTAAGCATGAAGTTGATTCCAATCAAAAAAGGAATCGTGTGGTCGAATAATGTTGAAGGATAATCGGATGTAATTTGTGTTATAGGATGGATGATAGAGGCAATGAGCACACTCATCGCTCCAGTCGTATTGCGATTAAACCAGTGAACAGATTCTAATGAAATTAAGCACGAAATTAAGTTCCAGACATATACAGTACACAATAGAATCGTTCCTGCGAAACTTGTATTAATTAATGCACTGCAATGAGCCTTTTCAATAGATTCTGAATATAATAAGAACTTATCTAAAACACAGACTGCACATCTTGTGAAACAAAGACGATTCTTGAAAGCTTTCATATAGAATTGATATGTAAAGAATAGTATTTATAATCTAAAGAAACCTAGCTATTAATTAATAATCCAAGACACGATGGAGGAGATGATCTAAATAATATCAGGTCACGTTTGGATAAGTCACGTGTCATCTTTTCGTAATATCTAAAATAAAATTCATATATATATATATATATATATATATATATAATAGCTTTTATAAAAGCTTTTATTCTTTCAAAATGGGTTTATATAAATCTGCGTTTTGCAATGCGATATCCGAACAGTAGATACGCCTTTTAATATTTGCTCAGCAGATTTGATGCTTGCAGAACTTAAAGCACATCTGAGGAAGCATACAAAAGCATATCTATAGTACTAAAAAGTCTGAATTGCATACACGGTCACCTTGAGCGCCATTATGCGGAGCATTAACATGTTTTATGATCATTCGTAGCAACCATCGAGTAGTAAAAGTGATCCTTGCGCGTTCTAAGAGGACGAGTGAACATCTCTTGTAAAACATTGAGATTCATCTGCATCAACAAAGTAGCTAATCGATAATATTATCTGAACCTTGATTAAAACCGCCAATGGCAAAGGCTTTGCATGTACCAGTGGCGAGTAATCCTATTTAGGTTTGCTAATGAAGTGTGTACTCTTTTGTATGCACAATATACAATATGCATATAGAATATACACTGAAAATTCTTATATCTATAATATGTACTACCTATTATGGATTATAGCTCATATAAAACTCTCGTAAAGGAAACGAAACCTTAAATATCATAAGAAGTTGATTTGATAACAAATCGGGATGATACTACCAGAAGAAAATGATTTATGTTTTTTTTTTCTAATTAAACAAAAATAGAAAAGCTTGATGCACATTTCCGGAATGGATAACAATAACGTTTGCGTGTGCATTTGTCTTTTATATTCGTAAGTACTGTTTTCCGCATGTCTACACTTCTTTTTATTTGCTGAGACGCGACGACTCACACCCACTCTTTTCAAAGGAAACTTGTAAAGAGTTTTCTTCAGTTTCCCGAATAATGGGGTCATTGTACGTCAGAACAATTGCAGACTCATGTTTCATGAATGACATTCCGTCGCGTAAAAACGACTCTTTTGATTCGCGTAACGAATATTATTTCCACAACGCTAGAATAATAATGATCGCCAGTATATTTATTGTATAAATATTCATTATACTAATAAAAATTACTAATAATCTGACATTCAATAAAGGAGAATTATTGTTATAACAATAATTTTTCATTATTAAAAGTCTGAACTGAAATGCTAGTTTACATTCGACATTATATTAAAAAATGGTTTTAAGTTTAAAACTATTCAATTCGAAGAACTTTGGATTTAATATATTATTGAATTTCAAGCGCTTTAATTATTCAAAATCAGGAAAAAAAGAAATGAGTAAAGATTCCTGTTTATCTAACTGTTAAAGGAAGATATACAAAAATAGAAAATAATAAACAAGTAACTAAAATAAGTTACTCCAAAAAAAAATGAAATATGAAGTACCTTTAAATTTTAAATGGTGCGTTCGAGAACAGAACAAAGTTTTGTTTTTGGTACGATTAACAAGTGGTTTAAGGTTTAATAGTCAGAATCATTGACTCGAGATTAAAGAATTTTGATCTGTCTTGACTCTTAACTCACAGAGCAAAACATTGGAAATTTTAAAGGCGTTGTTCTGCCTTCTACGTAAGTTAAATGACTAATAAGATTTCCGCGAACGACACGGGTCCTTTAATAGTATTCAAGCGGAGAAAAGTACTTCAGAGAATCACAATAAATAACAGAACAAGTAATGGAGTAATTTAAAAAGACAAGTACAATTATCCGGTAACCTCTTTCCACCTGGAGTGCATTAAACTTCATTTTAAAAAACACTCGTCTCTACAAAATATAGGATATTTCAACACTAGGTTACCTATAGAATTTAAATCTGAAATTTTAGTCCAGGAAGAAAATGAGACTAGCAAGCAGTTGCAAGCAGAATCCTGAGTATTATACCAAAGAGAAGGAACAAATGGAGTAAGACGAAAAAGTCGCACCCGATTTGTATTTTATGGAATGGAAACGAAATAGAGGTTGTTAAGTTATAAATGTTAACAATTGTATCAAGTTCTTTGGAAATGAGAGCTTTTGCAAGAAAATTTGACACTGTGAGAGGATGAGCGAGTGACAGGAGAGAAAAAGATGTGACAGACGTGCTAGTCGCAACTCGCGCTCAGCTTACCTCAGAAGCGGCGTTGCATCTCGCGAAGATCACGAATGCGCTCGCTAAAACCCAATATATCCTTGGCTGCATATTGAATTCCTTGTTGTGTTGTGTTGGGCCCTTTCGAGCCTCGTAGGTTTCACTGTTTACGATCAAAACTAATCAAAGATCCGCGGCCAGGTAGAAAAACCACCAAAAACCACGGAGCAACAATACGAACACTCCACACTGATCGATGAACCGCGAGACACTGGGGGCGCAACAATCGTTCTGCTAAAAAACAGACACTTGGCAACTCAGCGCCATCCAACGATAAGCCCGCGAAATTACTTTTTTTTTTTTAAATTGGTACAATTGGATAAAGCAGTGATCCCAATGTTAAAAGCCTGGGCTACCATTGGCTTGCCGTTACAGAAAATCTGCCATTGGCCGATTTTGAATCGCGCGCCAAAAATCGACCATTGGGATAAATAGAACAAAATTTAAAGTGATCGTTTGTTGGTTTGTTTTTATATATAAATATAAAACGATCAATTAGAAAATTGGATTGTATTTTTATAACTTTTACTTTTAAAGAATAATGTAACTAAATATATTATATATTTAAAATTTTAAATGAGAAAAATGTAACTGTACTGGATAAACGAAAATTGTCTTCAAGATTCTTTTTTCCCATTAGGTGATACATCTTTGTCAAGTCCTTTTAAAAATCGCAGATTTTCATTTATGTCACATTTGTAACCATCTATCTTTTCTTTCATATTTTGAATTTCGTCTTGCATAGATATTACTTCATCTTGTAGTTTCTGTTTCACCAGTTTTAATAATTCTTTTTTCTACTTAGGAAAAAGAGAAAGATATCCAGTAATTAAACCGAAATATCACAAAAAAAAGTACTCTTAAGAATTTTTAAAACTGAATACCTGCTTGTAGTAATATTCGCTCTCGTATGCTACATTTTTTTCAGAAAATTTGTTGGTACTTGCATCAGTTTTGCATCCATTTAAGTTCATGCCACTGAAACATATTTACTTTGCATTCTTTTATCCAAAAAGCACAACTAATTAAAACTATCGATGAAATTTAAACATTTAGCTTACTTGTTTCCATAACCAGTCAAATTTCTAAAAATCAAACGAAACATTATTTTCCCCGAGTAAAATTAGATGTTGGAATCATTGGAAAGACTACAGATATTTTACTTAAGTTCGTAAATGTTAGATTCTACATTTCAATTTTGATGTTTTCCATAAATCTCAGTGAATAGTGAATGTCAAAGAAAGCAATACAGAAATATTTTTAAAAGACAAGAGAAGGTAATCAGGTAAAATCTCGAAATTCGATAACATTTAAAACTACATAGGTATGTAATATGCATACCTATAATTAACTGCTTTACACAATCATTTTACTATTTATTCTCGTTTTTATTTTGAAATTAACGTAAAAACAAAATAATTAAATGCATTAACAATAATCGAAAGCACTCTTACAATCGTACTAATATAAGTTTGCACGTGTTGTACATAAAAAAGCGATTTTCTCAATTGATATTTAGAAACAAATATCTTAAGAAAGAAAAAAAAATAAGATGTTAATGTTTGACTGCCACAATAAAGTTAAAAAAATAATAAATTGAACCTCTACAATGATCTCTGTACTCTCTTCGTAAAAGGTGATCTACTCTCGAAGTGAATAGAATTTACATTCTGTAAGTTTAATTACTTATTTTTTATCCATATCATTGATTCTCGTCTTGTGGCGATTGATTGCCTCCTGGTGACGCTTAATTTGTTCTTCGTGGAAGGAAATCTCGTCATGAAGTTCTTCGCGCAAATGTTTCAGCTGTTCTTTTTGCTGAAAAAGAATCACTGATTAATATTTATTTTCCTAAACGGAATGAAAATATTTTAATTTATAAATTTATTCAAATTGAAATTAAATTGTTTGTTAGTTGATTACCAACCTGGTTGTAAAAGTACTGATCTTCTCTAGCAGCTTCCATTTTACCAAAAGAACCTCCAGCTTCGCGGATGCTGCCACCGCCACCACCTCCTTTTCCAGCTCCAGAGCCAGGTTCACCAGACATTCTTACTTGGCTGAAACGTTAATGAATATGATTAATTTCTTAATAAACTTTTATATATTTTTTAAATTGTCTGATTGTGATGTAGACTTTAATTTTTAAATAATAAGCAAAGAAATTGTCCATTCATTAAAAATTGTATGTTTCAATTTTTTAGTTCAAAAATAAAAATAAATTTTTTTAAATTATCGTATTTGTTGACTAATAATGTAAAATATTTATCTTGTTGTCCGAACTTTCCTTATATACATATATATAGTTATATAAAAATGAAAGTCACATGCTCCGAAGTGCGTTTTAGAGTTCACGAAAAATTCTTTGGAAATTTTAGGTAAAATGTAAAATAAACCGTCATTACACTTACTTTTTTATAGGTAAAATAAATTATTGAGTATTGAATGAAACAAAACCAGATGTGAAATCTGTAAGATTTAATTGAAAAACTGCATTACATAATTGAATGTAAAAATCCAACGACAATGCAAGTGCAGTTTAGACTAATGCCACAGATCATTGACCATTACAAAATCAGGCTATTTTAATCTATCGAGTGAAAAACGATAGGTTCATTAGAGCTCTTGCAAATAAAATCAGACAGTACCCAATTTAGGTCTAAGAAAAATGAACAGTGGAAAAGATGACGACTTACATGGAGCAAGTGCCGATCAAAAGCCGGAATTGAAATTTATTCAGAAAAGTTATGGTAAATGAAATATGTTTCTACTCTCTTAATAAGAAATAATGAAATATACCTCATAAATGCCATGTTTCGCGAAATAATCATTGGTACTCGCTGCATTGTTGAATTTTAAAAATCGAACGTTCCGGACAGACAAATATTTTTCACAAAATGATGAACTTAAATTTCTAGATATCCATACACAGGATTAATTTTAGCCTGGATCATTTTACATTTCCGTCGCCAGAGAGAGACACTTATCAGAGCAACAATTTTAAGGCGGGAAACTTGAATTATTGAACAATATTATCAACAATATGAATATATATATTTATAATTAAATGTAAATTGCAACTTTTTTTTCTATTATTGTATTATATGGGCAATTAATTTTGATAACTTGGACCAAACATATAAGAGCGATACAGATTATTTTACCATAATAAAAATATATTAAACAAGCATTAAATGCTTGAAAAAATGCCATAATTACCTATAATATTCTTCTGCTTGACTCTCTGTAAGTTTCTTTTTAATTTCGGCAGTTCTCCGTTCATCAAAAGCTGCCTGTTTCTGAAGCTCCGCCTTTTCTAACTCAATATGCAGTATTTTTAATTTCAGGTCATATTCCTTTCGAGTTGCTTCGAATAACCACATTTCTTTCTGTATTGATGTTTGGTGGTCAAAATTGTTAGTTGTACTCTCACAACTATCTTCATTTCCTTCTAATCCTGTGAAATACGAATTTTTAATACATAACTGTTATTTTCAAGTTGTTAATGAACCAGTTTCTAGTTAATTAACAACGATATGAATTTATATTATAATTATCACTAAGAGTTTGAAATTACCTTGAGTTAAATCTCCATTAATACAATTTTCTATTTGATCATCATCAATTCGTGGTCTTTTCTGTGTTCTCAAATCATTCGGTGTTTCTCTATCGATATCAGTTTTAATATTTTCAATATTCTTCCCAGCATCTACTTCTACATCTTCCTGGCTAAAATCATCTTCTGGGATTTTACTCTCGAGTTCAGCTTCATAACCATCATCATTTCTTTCAAGCTTAATTCCAGTAAGGAGATGATGTGGAGGATAAATGGATGCTAAGCAATTGGTATCTTCATTGTTTTCCTCAGAACGATCAACATTCCCATCATTTTTTCCCACATCTTCTAAAAGTCGCAGTATATCCATAGAGAGACTTGAAGGTCTCGCTTTTGTTGCTTTTTCAGGCCCCAGTGTTCGTAGCTGTAATGTAAAAGATTAAGAAATTAAAACTATTTACCTCAGTCCTAAAAATTAATTTTAAACTATTTCTTAGCAATTTTCTTATTTCTTTGATTTAAAATTCCATAAAATTTCTATTCTAGACAGTTTTCTCAGGGACAAGTATTCTGGAGGGTAAAGTTCGCAAAAAAAGAATATTTTTTTCATTTGAACACCTCTGGAAACGAGGTGAGGGTGGAAATTGAGGTATTCCCCTAATCAATCACACCCTGACCTCTTCGTGTTTTTTCGGCAGAAATTCTTTCCAGGAGTGCTTCATTCCCCTTTTCCTGACTCTCTCCTATTATCACATTTTTCGTGATTAAAAATATTAATTTTAAAACCTTCTCAGCAAAACTGAACATCTCTGTCCTCGCCTGAGTCTTCATTCTCCTCCACTGTTCTCTCATTCTAGTGATGTCCCTCGAAGTCGAAAATCTCATTTGAAATTCCCTGTGAATCTTCTGCCAAGCACGCATTTTCATCACTGATGCTGGTGTATCAATTTTCTTATTTTCGATTGCATTCACATGAGGCTTGATTAAGGAAAAAAGAGCACTTTTTTCCGCCGGTATCCAATTTTGTGTTCTCTCCCTCTTTTTCAAAATCACAGGAACTTCTCTTGAAGACATTGCGCTTCACTTTGATCACCGAATGATAAAAAGTAAATAGTATAGAAATATTCGAAACTTTTGAAAGATCAACTTTGATTAGGAATGATATATCTCGGTAAATTTTTAATTTCTTTTCAAAATTACTACTCAAAATAAATGTTAGGACACAATTTAGTGTTTTCTTTCTTATATTTCAAAATTTCAAAGCGATATATCATTGCGTTTGGTCCAACAAATTTTTCATTATCGGATTATATTTTCATTATCAGATTATAGACTCAATTTTGGAATTCAGACATGAGGTCATAAATTTAGATCAACTAGGTTTATATCTGTAGACAAATGTTCCTGAATTTGAGGCAAATCAATTTTATAAGCGCTATCGTATAAAATGAAGAAAATTTCGTATCGCTTTTTAATATAAATGATTATATTCTGTGATATTATAATTGACTTTGAATACGTTTGCGTCTAGTGCGACTAAACCTGAACTAAACGCCATCTTGGTAAAGTACTAGCTAGTCGTTCGATAATCACAAATCCTCGAATCCAGTAGGGGATGCGAGTCTTCCGCGCAGGGCAAACATTATTATTTCGTTTCATTTCGTGAAAACCGAGATAGAAACTCCTCGGAAAATCATATTCTGCTGATTTCAATGATTTCAATGCTCTATTATTAATATATTTTCCATGATTCTTGAATGTAATGAAACTTTATATAGAATCACGCCTATAATTTTTAATCCCATTTTGTTCTTCGCTAATCCCTTTTGCTAAGATTCAAATGGATAGACACCCAATTTAAAATTTTAATTTTTAATTTAATTAATTAGGTGTCTATCCATAGTATACGGATTCAAATTACTATATAGTTTCCAATATAGTTTCCATTGTATTTTCCGATATGATTTCCACATTAGAAACTATATGTATAGTTTCCAATGTGGTATCCTATATACATCTTTTCCTACATCCAAAAATAAAAAATCATTTATAGAAAAACTGCATTTGTGGAATATTATATTATGAAAAATGATAAATAAAACGAACTATGAAAAATGCACGTCTCTCGTGACATATTATTGACCATCCAGCATATCCACGACCCACAACGAGTTTTACTAAAACACTAAAGGTCTTCTCCCGCAAACACTCGTTGGTGTCCATCGAGGCTTTCAGTTACCGGTACACCGTTGAACCTCCCAGTTCCCAGTTATATGAGGTTTACAATTCTGGACTATCTACCAATAAAATATATTTAAAAAAATAAGTGGTGATTTTTGCAGATGCTTGTTACGTATGGCAATTATTATATGAAAATAATACTGAAATTGAGTCATTTGGGAAAGATCTTTCAATCAAGTGTCGTCCAAAGAAGTTGTAGATTTTTATTCACACAGGACTATATTATACAAATTGTTTGAGTTGTTTTATTTGTTAAGATGTTTAAATTTTCTTGATCATAATTTCCTATAACGAATGCGTCGCACTTCTCCTCACGATGATATTCTTCGAAAATCCTAAGGTGAGCTTTGTACATTTTCATTTTGGATGACTAAACTCTTAAAAATTTGAACTTTAATTTGTAATTGTTATAAATCATTTTCGAACTAATGATTTTAAAAGCGAATTGCTTAATGTTTACGTAATGTTGAAATGAAAGGTCTTAGTGACAAAGAATATTATTTAAATCTGAATATTTTAAGTTATCTTTAAAATGTGCTTGATTTAAAAGGCTATCTAATAGGTCATATTCTTATTTGGCAAAATGTGCTACATACGAATGTATGCAAAATTATATATTTGTGTTAGGTTTAACTTTTTTGTGATAAAATTAATCAAAAAGCGAATAAATACATATAATCTGTATTTAATTATTTTTTTGGGAAGATTTTTGGAATTAATACATGTGTAATTTTATTTTTATGAATATATGTGAGTTGCAAGACTTGAAATAGTTACCCGAGTTGTTTAGACTCGGATCAAAGGACTTCATTCTAGTTTCTCAGACCACTGTAATACAATATTCATTTCTAAAAAAATAGACTTAGCCTTCATATCTCTAATGTCCGCATTCTATTCTTGTTATTAAAAGATGGGTACGTTAGAAATTTCAATAACCCTTATACATGTCTTCTTTTCATGCTTTTTATCAATATTTATTTTAATTCCTCGTTGGTTTGAAGTCAACGAACGTTATTTATGAGTTTATGGCCAAAGGGTGATAACTTTAAGCACTATAAGAGACTGACGATCTTTTATAATAGATAAACTTAATAATCCTGTCTTACGTAACTAAAGAAGCGAACATCTCAGGCTCGTAATCTGAAATTGCAATTTACGTAAGTAGCTTGCAATCTACCGCAAAGAAATAAAAGGCAAGCTTATGCTTATATTTTTATCTATTCATGCGTGTATCCATCATCCCCACGAAAATGTATCTTTTTTTTATCTATAAATCAATCCTTTATATAAAAATCTATGCTTTTAAAAAGTAAAAGAACTAGTATAGTATATATTATTTTTCTTCTTCAGACTAAATCTAATCCTCAAAATGTCAGTCCAAGCATATCAACAAAATTGACATTAACATGGCGAGACATTTCTTACGAGGTTGAGAAAAAAGACAATGGTAGTTACTTAAAAACTTTCTTTGGAAGTAAAAACCACGAGTATGTCCAAATTTTGGATAGAGGTATTTAATAATTAAGTATTTAATCATTTTTAAAGAAATTTCTGCCTCAATTGTTCCAGAAAATTCATTTTTTTAATTAATTCTTTTTCAGTAAGCGGAGTTGTCAAGTCTGGGACTCTCATGGCTATAATGGGACCAAGGTAATATTGATAAGGAATTTTCAATGTTGAAATAAAATGTTAATAGATCATGATGATATTATAAATATAGGGAAAAGATAAGATATTTTGTTAATTAAGCGATTGTTTTATTTTAGTGGTGCAGGAAAGACAACTCTTCTCGCAACGATAAGTCGAAGGATAAAAGGTTGGCTTTTTTCTAAATTTATAATTTCTTTCCGCAAAATAATAAGAAGTCAATCTTTCATACTGTTATTTAAATATTTAAAAATCTGTCTGGTAAAGCGTCTGTTGTCTGGTGCATGACCTGCAAGGGAACAGTCTCTAAGAGCTGAAATTACACCAGAGATACTTACACACTCTCACAATTTATCAGATATACTGTTACCTATTTACCTTCGTTCTAATATGAAGTAAATTTAAAAGAGTTTTTTTAGTCCTATCGATTAAACAAAATTTATATGAACAATTATAGACGAAACTTACGGTGATGTATTGCTCAATGGACAACCAGTTGATCAAGAATTAATGGCCAGAATGTCAGGATTTGTCCCACAAGAAGACTTATCAGTGGAATCATTAACAGTGCAGGAACACATGGAATTTATGGTATATATCTTTAAGAGAATACAAATGTATATAAGAAAATTTTGATCTTGATTTGATAAAGTTATTAAAAATCAGGCAAGGATGAAGATGGACAGGAGATTTAAGACCTTTTTGAGAAAACAGCGAATCGAAGTTCTTTTGAGTGATTTGGGACTAGCTAAGTGCTGTAATTCTAGACTCTCTGCTCTATCAGGTGGAGAAAGGAAAAGAGTTTCTCTAGCAGTTCAGGTGCTTTAGACAATTTTGTTTTATAATGTAATACAACAAGAAAACATGTTATTATAAAGAATGTAAAATAATTTTTTTCAGTTATTGACAGAGCCAAGAGTACTTTTTTGCGATGAACCAACAAGTGGTTTAGATAGTTACGCAGCCATGACCGTTGTAAAAACGCTTAGGGAAGTTGCAGAAAGAGGAAGAATCGTCATTTGCTCTATTCACCAACCGGCTTCCGGCATACTCGACCTCTTTCCGGAAGTTCTTCTACTTTCTGCTGGAAGAGTTGCTTTTCAAGGAAGCTCTGCTGATGCCACTGCATTTTTTGACAGGTATCAAAAATTGTTGACAATTCACGAAAAAAATTAAAAATAGAAAAATAATTAAAAGTTATATTATATATAATATATATTTTTTGTAGTTTGGGTCTTCACTGTCCACCAACTTTTAACAGTGCAGAGTTTTACGTCTCGCAACTGTCAATAAATTGTGGAAAGGAAGCAGAAAGTCACAAAAAGGTATGTATAACACATAGATAATAAATCATTTAAATAATATTTTAAATAACTAATAATTCAGGCATCATGGATATGTGATGAATTCAAAAAATCGCAATACGGGAAAGAAGTGGCTAAAATGATAGAAGAATCTTGTTTGGGTTCTTCAAATGCAGAAATAATCCACTCATCCTTCTCTGATGGTTTTATGCCCACTTTAGAATTTAAAAAGATTCGCTGTCTCACTCAATTGGAATGGCTCACGTGGAGAATTTATGTCGATTACAAACGAAATATGTCGGTGCTGATTATTAGGTTTCTGCTCTACATGGTAAGAGGAATCTTTAATCTTCCTTAATTAATCAAAATTACTTTTATAAAACATAACAGTTTGGTTTCAAGTGTTTAATTTTAATCTTGCAGCTTATAGGTGTCTTACTTGCAGTTCCATACATAGCAGTAGCTAAAAACTTGGACCAAAGAGGCATTCAAAATATGCAGGGGCTCATTTATCTAGTGATTACCGAAACTGTCTTTACTTTTAATTATGCTGTTTTCTATACATTTCCGAGCGAATTACCACTTCTTTTGCGAGATATTGCTAGTGGGCTTTACAACCCAGCTCCGTATTATTTCAGCAAAGTTGTATTTTCAGTAAGACGATTTATCAATTTATATCGCTAATTTATATTAGGTTTAATTTTTATGAACTTTACGGAAGAATTTATAATATTATTTCAGATACCAGGTGCAATATTTCAAACTCTAGCTTACTCAATTCTTATTTACCTCGTTGTTGGTCTCAATGGTGGGTTTCTTGGATTCATACTTTTTACAATACCAGTTTCACTAAGTGCAATATCTGCCTCTGCCACGGGTAAGAAATACTTAATAGAAGCAGAATAATAAATGTATTGTATTAGTTTTATTATAAACGTTAATTAATTGTAACTGTTAATTATACGTTTGAGCGGTATCAATCAATTTTATTTTTCCATCAGGATACTTAATGTCAGCTGCATTTAAATCTTTCGAGACTGCGTCATTGCTCTCGGTACCAATTGATTTCTTGGGTCTTATATGCAGTGGAATTTATCTTCAACTAGGGTAAGAATATAATAATAAATAATAAATATAATTATAAATTCTTCTTTTATATAATGAAGCATGGAAATCTTTTATACGAAAAATATAAAAATGCTTTTACAGAAGCATACCACCAGAATTATCTTGGTTGAAGTACTTATCGCAGTTTTATTACGGAACTGAAGCAGTCTCTTTGACACAGTGGCACGAAATTAAACACATAGGTAAGTCGATTCAAGTTGTAAGATTTAAATCGTAATTTTTTTAAAATATTAGAAAATAATCTAAATCAAGACACTGGAAGTCTAATGCGTATAAATTTTTAAAGCTTGCCCTCCAGATCCAAATGAGCCCTGCATATCAACTGGCATGGGTGTTTTGGATAAATATGGTTACGTAAACGATCACTATCAAATGGATTGCATTGGGCTTATAGCGATTTTTTCAGTGTGCCACCTCTGTGGATTTTTAGCAATTATACGAAGAAGTCAAGAAGCACCTGTTTACTAATGTCACAATTTGTAAAAATATATACTGTACCTGTATAAGAATAGATAACTTTTTAAAGTATGAAATATGATTAATTTACTATTTTTATTTACAGCTAAAAGAATCATTAATCATTTATTACAATAGAATGTATAGAAAATCCACAAAAATAATGTGTGATATATATTTTTGTACAGACTATTTGAAACGAAAGAATTTAGTACTTTAAAATACAATTAAGATTTAATGGAATAAAATAAAAAGGGAATTTAATAAATTGTGGATAAATTTTCTATTAATTTTTTAGCTGAAATAGTTTTTTTCAAGGAAAATCAATACTACTTTTTCTATTTTTTCTATTTCCGACTTAAGACCTAGATAAAAAATAAGTGTACGAATGAACGGTGTATTTACGACTAAACTTTTATTTTACACGTCAGTTCACTTTTGCTGCTTGAAAAATAAGGAAGTGTATATCAGTGATTCAAAATCAACTTTTGATTTAATACTATTTTGACAAATATAAGTGACGACAGGAGCATAACAATGCTCTTAAATATTTTCCCATTTTTCTGTTTATTACTTAGCATTCAGTGTAAATTAATCAAACAAATAAAATGGCTAGATAACATCAATTACAACTCTGAGGTGCAACAAGTTATACTGCTGATTACTGGTGATAGAAACAATGTAGATCCTAGACTCGAGAAAATAGTTCCAGAAATAAACAGAAACTTCCCAATTTTAAATTACCGATTCCCTGATGTAAAACTGACGCAAAAACTGAAACAATTAAATGATCCTCAATCAGTGATTTTCATAATTATTCACCAAGCCCATTATTCACCAAATGAAAATCTCTCAGATTTTCATTTTCCACCAATAAACTTCGTCAACGAGCTGCCTAAATATCGTTCACGTCCAAAATGTCTCATCATTCTTCTAGGACAAGCGAAAACTCACATTTACAAGAAATTCTTTCAAAACATGTGGGCTAAACAATTTTTGGATGTCACTCTTCTGGAAATTGCAACACGGAAACAAGAGCAAAATAGTCTCTTTCTGAATAATCATCAAGAAATCGTTATCAGGATTCAAAACTACAATCCCTTCACAGAAACTGTGAAGGTCGACAAGTATAGATCAGCAGCTCCCTTGTTTCCAGAAAAACTTCGGAACCTGCAAGGCTATCTATTAAAAATAGGTTTTTATACTTTTAAGCCTGAAGTTTTCAAAACTTTTGATCAATCTGGTCATGCTACGCTATCAGGATTAAGTTGGTGGAAAATAGAAACTCTATCGAGTAAAATGAACTTTAGGATAACACCTGTGGAGTGGAAGACAAAGGGTGTCCTCAACTGCACTGACATTGAAGAAAGTACGGGAATGTTCAAAAGCATCCTGAACAATGAAGTGGACTTTTCGACTGTAGAATTCGGAAGGTTTTACTCCTGCGACGAACAATTTTACACTTGGAGTAAAGGTTTCACGAAGATAGAGCTATGTTTAGTAGTACCGTTTATTGAAGAAGAGTCGTATTCATTGACTTTCAGCTGGAAAATCCTCAACTTGTTAGCCATCATCAGCTTGCCACTATTAGTTTGGTGTGTTTCCCACTTTCTTCAATTTGATCCTCAAAACTGGCGTATCACGTACATAATGCAAATGTTTCTGGGATCATCTGTGCCAAAAGAGCCTCAAAGGCTGTCAGAAAGAATCATCTTCATTTTCCTTCTCATCACATGTCTTCTGAACTCATCTTTCATCTACACTGCAATTACTGACATCGGCTTGCAGAAAACATTAAGATTGAAATACGAGACAGTTGAAGACGTGCTGTCAGACAATATTGAAATTAACATTGGAGACAATGTTTATAATATGCTTTACCCCAACACTGAAGGTGTCTTAAAACTTTTAATGGAAAAGGCCAAAAAAATACGCCATGCACATGAAGTATGTGAGCAAAATTTCATCTGGCAGAAGAATACTGCTTGTTTAGTATCAAAAGAAAATTTTCAATGGAGGCTACATGATAAACGAAATAACTGTGGAAATCCTGTTTTTAAACTGATTGATTGTTTCAGACAAAGCCCAGGCTACACAGTTTTGACCTCAAGATCTCCGTACAACAGAAGAGTGGACACTATTATTGAAAGATTATTACAATCCGGTATAGCTAGTCATTGGAAGGACTTGTTCAATACAGAGTCCAGAGAGAGCAAAGTTACTCTTAGTTCTTGTGAATCTAAGAGGGAAGAATCTATACAAGTACTGCATCAAATTTTCTTTACTCTTGTTTTCGGGTTTTCTTGTTCTATTCTAGCTTTTATCTGCGAACTGCTTATGGTGTATCTACTCAAGCGCAAGGCCAGCAATTTTAAAATTGTTAAATACCTGCCTCGTACAGGCAAAGATGAGTAAGTCAATAAAAAGGATACCTATGTAATTCGTTTTTGATTCTTTTAATAACGCTTTTGCGTAATAGAGATTGGTAAGAGATTAAAAGAACCAAACATGAAATAACAATCGAATATAATTTAATATTATTGCGCCTATACAATATTTATCAAATAAGTGAAATTAATTCGACCGCAATATAATAAACGACCAAATACTCATTGCCTGCTTCGCATAAGACTGTATACTGATTATAAAAGTGAAAATGCGCGGATCAAAGGATTTCTTTCGTTAATGGAAGAGAGACTGGTATAAGGTCTTAATTATTTACAGCGTTCGCTATCTTACATAATAATACAGCGTTAAAATATACGTATCTCTCGAGTCTGAAAGAGACTCTCGTATTAACAATGATGCGTTATTCAAGTCAAAAGTTTTCGGACAGAGAAAAGTGAGTTAAAATAATTAAACATTCAATAATAGTTAATCTTAATAATAAATCGGGTAAATCGATTTCCCTATAGTTAAAAACTTATGGAAGTACTTTCGTTTGTATTATCCCTAATGGTAAAAAGTGGAACTCTTAATTATAAATATACAGGAAACACAATAAGTTTCCGTGTCTTGATCTTCACGAGATTATAAATCATGCTCGGACGAATGGCACTAAGCCCGTAGCACTTATTTAACCCGCAACCTTCCCTGGTTTTCGATAGAATGATTCTTACAATTAAACAGTAGCTACACTGACTCCTTTCCTCTTAATTGGCTAACTGGAAGTATACTTCGAATAAACAAACTGACGGATAATTTTGTAGTTCAAATAATTACTTCTTCTGCCGCAATTTAAATGACAAGAAATTTAAGATTATTCAGAGGCATTCGAATGAATTTAAGGCACCTTTATCTCTAGTCAAAGTTGTTGTTTTGTATATGAATTTTAATTCATCAAATAATAAAATATCAATAAAAACATATTTTTCTTTTATTTCTGCAATATGTATAGTGTAGTTTTTCTTTAATATAGAAAAATTGAGTTTCTTAAAAACGTAAGAAGGCTCGAAATTTATTTTTTTAACGTGGGCAGTTTTTTGACAGCAGTAAACAGTTAAAATCGTACTGTAAAAATGCGGATGCGTAATACACATACGTATATAATAACTTGGTTCTAAATACGTATATACATAAGTACATGACCAGTAGATGGAAATTAATTGTGGCTCGATGTCGGTTTATGAACGTTCGATGGAAGAGAAGCTGACCAATTGGATAGATTCGTCAGCAGGCGCAAGACTTCTTTGAACTGGTTGGAGATTGATTCAGTGCAAACCTCTCGCCATCGTTCTGGTCCTGAGAGCCGGAGCCCTTCATAATTTGATCATTCTGGAGTATCTGAAAAAGAAAACAATTTTTGTAAATATAAACCCATTAGAATACATTAAAACAAGACAGAAATTATTTCTGAAACGAGTACCACGATGTTGTTATCTCAAGAGAGATAATAATAAAAGCGTAGATTATAAACCACGATAGTAAGTAATTAAGCATTAAATCATATCTCAAATGTAACACTTGTAGTAGCTTCAATAAACAAAGAGAAAAACACTTTTACGATGTTTTAAGGTAGAATAAACGTAATAATTATGATGGTAAATTGCTTGAGAAAAGATGTTTCGAGACTGACAACATTTAGACATTTTTTTTCAATTTTAAATTAATTACGAACAATTTAAATTTTCCTAAAATTAATAGGATTCCTATATATGTATCTATTAAGATATAATTAAAAGAACAACTAACTTTATTGACAAGGAACCGAGCAGCCTCTTCGATGTTGATATTTTCTTTGGCTGACGTCTCAAACCACCCGGCAAAGTTCTTCTCCTTGCAGTATTCGTCCATTTTGGCAGGAGTATTAACCACCCCCTCCTTCTGCTGATCACATTTATTTGCTAAGAGGACACAGGGTATTGGAGAACCGTCCGGAAGTTGAACTTTCGAATCAAGATCCTGTTTCCACTTCACTACGGCTTCCAAGGTAGCGCTTCTCGTCACGTCGAAAACAATAAACGCACCCACTGCTTCTTTGTAGTATACCCTTGTCATATTTCCAAATCGTTCTTGTCCTACAACACAGAATTATATTTTCCATAATTATAATAAAAAAGATCCATATAACATTCCTACATTGCCTACTTTTTCAATCATTTTGCATGAAAAAATTTAATTTAAAAAGCTCTGAAATTATATCACGTTAAAATTCGTACGGTATACATTTGTCAAACTATATTATATAGAAAACTCGGTAACTTTCCTACGTGACGGTCTCAGACGATTAAGCAAGGAGGCAGGAAATGCAATGACTTTCCCTTGTGTTAATATGTCGCGTCTAAGCCCTGGCAAAGAAAAGATGGGAAACGAAGTCATCCAGCGAAATTTAATTAGAATTATAAGAAGAGGAAGAGCCTCATTCGAGTTAATTAGATCAGATTACATCTCACCCAAGTTTTGTGTTAATAATTAAAAATTTGAAATTAATTTAAAGCGTATATTATATTATAATTATTATATCATATGATGTAATGATGTACCATAATACATTCATAATTCATGCAGCATAAGATATTGCTGCTAATTATGTGACTTATGTCATAATATTATAATTATGTACGAACCTGCAATATCCCATAGCTGTAGCCTAATGATTGTGTGCGGATCCCAGTTCAAAACTTTCAGTGCAAAGTCGACGCCAATCGTCGCTCTGTAATGTTGAGAAAAGAATTGGTGAACGTATCTTTTGATGATGGACGTCTTCCCAGCACCAAGTTCTCCGATAACCAGGATTTTGTACAAGTGCTCTCGTTTCTCCCCCACTGCGGCAATCGGTGCATTGTTCTGCGACGACTGTAACAAACAAAATTGAGAAAAATCATTTTATTTGCAAGCACTTTATCAAAGCGAAGATTTCTAATAAGGATTAGTAGAAATACCTACTAAAGCATTTGATAAATGACTTTTTGCTATTTTAAAATACGGTTTATAATATAACTTTAAAAAATCGACAGTATTAATATTCTACGAGTAAAAATAATTAGGATAATTATTTTTAAGAGAAATGATAACAAAGTGATTCCCTCTGCACTAAATTACTTTATAAAAAAAAGAGATCCTATTAATAGTCGAACAGAAAAACTTGCATAACACAGCAAGGAGGATAATAATTCTCAAAATGAATTAACTTGTCCGGCCGACAGGTGTTTTATTATTCCGATTGAAGTTAATTTTAGAGCACACTAATCTAATCTTATGTTCTGTACTTTCTTATAGTCTGACCTTATAATCATTTTTTTCAGGGTATCTCATTGAATATACTGCATATAATTGAGGAGACGAGGCAGCTTTAAATTAGAGAATTCAAAATAAAAATATTAAAATACCATGAAACATCACATACACATATAATCTACAATAAGTATAAATGAGATGATAATGATATTTTGATCCATTGATTTTATTGCACTCTATTATAAATTTGACTCTCTCTGTGCTACTTTCAGAATAAAAAAAAATGTAAAAAATATCACTGTCATTCGGAAAAACTGAATCATAATCGATGCTTTTTAATCGCAAAAGTAATTATCCTTTATCTTTGACAACACAGAAGGAAAAATGATGCAAGAATATAGATTCTATTAATTTACACTATATTAGAAGAAAAAATGAATCTAACAAACCCTCAACCACTTCCATTTTGGACTTCCGATTTTCCAATTGGCAAAATCGAATGTTGCCAAACTTCGCCACTTTTTCTCGTCAAAGTTCATTTTGCAGGTTTTCTGACAGATAAACTTCAAACAATATAGTTTAAAACACTTTCAGACACCGCACCAAATTTAGAAAAAGCAATATCGTTCTCTTCTTGGCTTGGGACTGACACTTGGGACTTGGTTGAACCACTACTACGCCCGCAGTGTTGGATTCTGATTCATGAACTATGGAGTCAGAGGCGTCGAAACGACAACAAATAAGAGAAGACTCATGACAAGCCTATCTGGGATAAGAAGTGTTTGGCATTTTCCGTTCGTGACATGAAATTATGCCTACAGCTCTCCGATGACTTACAAGAGCCCTACCAGCCCTACCAGTTTCGGATTAAGGATTAAGGGACTAACACGACTCTCCGGTTATATTACAAATGCACGTGCATGCAAAAAATGCTCCTATCGATTAAAACTTGATACGCATATAGTAAAAAAAAACATTCAAGCTATGCTGTTGTAGTTTCCTGCTAATGATTAATATTATAATTGTCTTTGCATTAAATGGCAAATGCATATTAATGGCAACGCATATAATATAATGCTAGTTATCTATAAATTGATTAATAAATAATTTAACGAAATTATTTTTGAAATTATTATAGTATTTTTTTTAATGAACTTAGGACCTAGAGTAGTGAGTATTGGTATGTCAAAAGCATATTGATCGAACTTACTTTGTGCGAAAAATACACACGAGATTTGTGCTTACGAAATAAACTTCTATACATATAGTTGCTTGAGTCAAACATTTACTCAGAAATACAATACATATACTCGATATATATATCTAGGTCCCATAACCCAAATAATCACTGATCAGCCTGAAAGATACTCTTGTTTCCATCTCCTGGCCTTGTCTGCACAATGACCTCTGCATTGCTGTCTAAGAGTCTAAGTGAAAGTCATTATATCAGAAACCTACTCTGAATATATATGCATCGTTTGACTGCACGTAATAATATTTGAAAGATATCCTATTTCTTCCATAAAACTTTTTACAATGATATACAAGCATTACTTTTTCAGTTATCATTCAACACTCATCTAAGATATCTTATAGGAAACTTCAAATGTCTTGAGCGATTTCCAAAATTGGCTCAATTGAGAAATAAGAACCCGTACATTATATTCTTTGATAAACATTTTCTACGTCTACTGGTAGTCTACAAAATAAAAATTGTAAGCTCCAAATCATCTAGATATGAAAAATAACATGTACATGTATAATGGGAGCCACTAAGAAGCTTCTAAACCTAAAATAATACTAAGTTTAATGAAATAAAGGTATGCATCTATTAACTGCGGTAATGCAAAATTCTCACCGCACTGTCCTGGCTGACAGATCTGGATTTCTCAGCGTTTTCAGCTAGCACATGAGCCATGCTGTCTTGAAAACTGGCGTAATCTTCGTTCTGCTTTTCGTAGTTCTCGAGGTGATCCTCTTCAACTCCCGCGAGATAACCAACGCCGGTGTCCTCGTCAAAAGTACCTTCAAATTTGGAGAAGGTGTCGAATTTCCGGACGCTGATGTGCCTCGCTGTTTTTCTGATTTTCTCCTCCTGGTGTGTCTCCTCCAGGTCTAGGAAGGTCTTCCTAGCTGACTCCTCATCTACTGTGACAGCGATCACGGTATCATCAAAGGTGTCCACAGAAGAATCGAAGCGACGCCGCTGGAAAATGGCGCGTTTCTCCTCCAAGAGCGACTTCCGGCGCGGCTCCAGCGGCGGCGTCTTCGGGGAAGAATCGGTGATTTCTGATTTATATTTAACCGCGAGTTTAGGCTTCTTGAATGGTTCGTGGACCGAAGAAGAGGACTCTGGCCATTTTGTTATCGCGTAGGGAAGCGTCGAGATTGAACTTTGGATAAGATTTTCTTGTACTTCCGGTACCATCTGAAGATGCTTTTCTGGATTTGGTGGGTCTAAGCAAAATCGAGTTCCGTAGAATAACGATAAACGTGAACTAGATCGCGCAGATATTTGTATATTTTGCGATTGATTTGAGTTTTGTGTACTTCGTTTTAAGGAAGATATGTTCCAGAATATATTCCACATTGCTTACGCTTGAGACATGACACAATGTACCAAACTGAGTAGCGGAGACCAGCGTGGACCTAAGTTAAATAAACACTTTCTATTAATCAGAGATGCGAAGGAAAATCTGAATCCGTTTTCAGTAAAATATGGTTTTTAGTTTATTCAAAATTTAATTATATATTAAGTGGTCCCAATTTGGTACACTGGTTCAATGCCAAACGTGAGCAGAAATCGAATTTTAGAAGATAGTTTTTACTAAAATAAAGCAGAAATAGTAGAACATGAAAAAGGGATCGTTCGAAATTCACATCTTCATTTGCCACCCTCTCCCCAACCTGAGAGTTAATGATTTAATGATGTCCACACTTAATTGTACAATTTAAAGTTTGTTCAAATAAGTTATGTATGAAAATATATTTTCTATAAAACCTTTGTTAAAAATAATAAATTTGAAAAGTGTGCCTGGATTTATATAACAAACAATGGGTTTGTTATATTTTAATACAAATTTTATCTTGCAATGCGGAAATTCAAGTCAGTCAGGCACTAATTTGATATTAATCGATACTCTTAGCTTTTTTAAAAATGAAAACATGGTGTATAGATCAAGGGAAAAAACATGGTTCGTGTTCAAGAGACCGAGTACCCTTTCCCAGGCGTTTGTAGCAGATTACTTTCACCAAATGAAATCAAACTCATAGACAGTCATTTAGAGCTTCATAGATTTAGAGAATCGATCGCCAAGTCAAAATAGTTGTTAATTTTGTATTTATTAAAGTAAAACCAAATAAATCCCTCTAGTTCATGTGGATATAAAAAAATTCTCTAAAAATACGACTCGTATCACAAAACCAAACTTTTTCATTGATAATGGCAGCAATTGATGTCAACTGATCACAAAAAACGCTGCATCTCTCTTACACATATAGAATCTCTACCAAAATTGATTGGAGTTCATGGGGTGGATTCAACATGTGGTAGCAGGATGAAACTGTTTTTGTTTTTCTTTTGAGATATGTCGCCACCATCAGCAAAAAACATTTCCCTTTTTCATACATTAACTTGCATTTACTGAATTTAAAAAATGTTTTTTGGTTTGCGACTTATTTTTATATTTGCCTTGTTGTTGAAAGCCTATCTCTACTATCTCGACCCTGATGAATCGATCGCTCGATAAGAGGGCTTCACGAAGGTGAATGTCGAACGCTCTCTCCACATAGGTATATATTTTTGATCGCGAGATCCAATGGAACTGACAGAGATGAATTCTCTCACCGTGCTGTTGTAATTTGTCAGATTTGCCTATTCGCTCTTCCTGTAGATTAATGCTCTTGATAGTTAACGATGGCGACTTGCGCTGCACTACGGTAACGGTGGTCACAGGTTTCTCGATCAACTTCTCAACCAACTTCTCGGATTTCTGCTGGTACAGTTGTTCCTCTTGGCTTGTCCGTTCTTCCCTTTTTCTACCCTCTCTCTTTGTGGCCTCGCCTGGCCTCTCCTTCGCGGTGGATAACGACAAAGTCGAGGATTTTTCTTCATCCGATCCCTTCCTTGAGATCGTAGTCGGCGAACTGTCCAAACGACTCGTTGACTCCTGAGACGATTGGCTCAGAGATCGACTACTGTCACCACCCTCAGGTGTGTGTCTTGTCTCCTGTTCCGGTGTAGTCCGGAACTTGTGCAAACTCAATCTGCGCACCAGCGAGTTTGACTTTTTCGCTTTCTTTACTTTGACTTTGATACCATCTTCAACTTGCAGCTCGTTTCCCTTTTCATCTTGCGATTTTTTTTGGGAACCTTCATCATCGTGGTCCATTCCAGGTGCAAAAGATAGAAAAGGAACGAGGGAAATATTAATGTGGGTCTCATCTGAATCTGAGATTAAATTCAAGAAGTTAGGTCAGAGTTTGTTTGTGTTTAAATCACATACAATCGACCCCTTTGATTTTTATGATACTTCTTTATACGTGTTTTTTATAATAAAATGTTCCAGATGCTAACTTTATAATTTAGAGAAACATAAAAACAAGAACATTCCTAATTACTTATTTGCATCGTTGAATCAGCGATTTTATCAATCACGATATGAGAGATCTTACCAAACTAATAAAATGATAAATATTGGAATATCAATTGAAAGAATAAAATTCTCCAGCTGTAAGTTTCATTAAAATCAAAGGGGGTATTAATTAAGAAAAATCATGGATAATAATCAAATATTTAAGTTTGTATGAACTTGCAAAATAGAAGAAACTACATTTCATATGGATCTATCAAATTTCGATTCGCACTGTAGACACCCAGAAAGTAAAAAATTATATAAAATAATTAGAGACTTGCGTGTACAGTATTCGAGGTATGATTAAGAAGTATTTAATAGTTAATTGCAATCTCGAAATCTATAACCTTTCGAGCTCACTTCGCCCTGTTGAACTTCGATAGAAGATTCGGACTCAAAATTCTTCTTCTTCTTCTTCTTGATTTTGAAGAGACTACCTTCCTTCCGTAGACTTTTTTTTAAAGAACCGAATCTACCCTTTTTCTTTCCCTCCGTTCCCACACCGACGATGGTCTCTAAACTAGAACTGCTCTCTCCAGCGTTGATATTCTCGGTAGAGATACTTCCCATCTGATGTCTTCGCTCCTCTTCAGGCGAAGATCGGCTAATTAAAGTGTCTGGAGAACTACCATCCTCGGTAACTTTTTCTTTATGATCCATCTTGTAACTATTCGAGATTCGATGTCTCAAATCGACGGAGACGTAGAGACAAGCCGCGATTTGGCTTCTTCAGAAACCCTAGAACCGTTTTGGGGTTCGATCGGTTGCCATCGTAGAATAATCCGACACGCTCTCGCTAGTCGCGCAGACCAGCACAGAGTAGCGAGCGAAACGGAAACGGAGAAGCCTGGGATTATCTTCTCTGTTTCCAATACATACTTACACATATGTCAGAAATGGAACTACCTTCATTTTTTGCAAAAATCAATGGAAGAACTTCAATCACTTGAACAAACTCCTTTCAACTATTATATTACACCTTTTGGCAAAAGAACAAAAGCAAATTTCTGAAAATATGTATATGAACAACTAATAATAAGAAAGAAACTTTTTTAAAAACTAATATTTTACTGCTTACATAATGCGTGTTATTATTGCTCGCAAACAAAAAGATTATTATCGCTAATTTTTTAGTACTAACACAAGAAACTTCGAGTGTATTTAAATGTTCATTTCAGCGGCCTTCAACGATAAGATTCAAGGAACAAAATAAAAAAATATATATTGTAATTAGTAATTTGACTCACTTACATTTAACTAAGTTAAAAACTTGTTAACGAAGCTTATTTCTCAGTAATGGCTTTAGGGTTTGTCAAGTTCTATGAAGGTATTGCATTATATTAGTATTATGTATTACTCGCGTTTCTCACATATTGATACTTCCAGCAGTTTCATTATGTTTTCACTGAAGCAGCTTACGGAGAAAAATGTATTTTCTGAATACAAAAAGCGATATTAGTACATCCCTAATGTATTAGTATTCCGACTGCAGTTGATTAACGTAATATTAAGCCTCTGTAAGCTGCTTTTTGTTAAATTATGCAAAATATGAAATGATTCTTTCAATTTCAAATTGCAGAAGAAGATAAATCCATTTCTACACATGTGTTATCAATTTCTCTTTCTCATTGATAATCTCAAAATGGTCCAAATGTTCCTTCATCATTTGCTTTCGCGCTTTCCCTCTCCTCATCTATTTTGTATTGTTTCTCTTTTTCTCCCTCTCTACTATAAAATGACACCGACAGTATACATATGGGTGGTGAGATCCCTCTGCATGCACCGAGTTATGCAGTATGCAGTTACTATACGCAGAAACGATAGATTACACGAATGCACATTGCAAAGGTATGACAAGAAAAAAAAAGTATATTTCGCGCCGCAATAAAACAAAACGCCGAAGAATACGAAACGTACTTGCAAACTGTAAGCACATTCGTGTCCTGGCGTGTACTAGATGTTGATATAAAAATATGGGAGGACAAGGGTTAGGGAAGGGGTGGCATAATCCCCACTATTGCGACCCATCAACACTCAAGTATAGTCGGGCCCTAGTTTGAGTAATCTTGATATCTGTATATGATATATGACATATAATTTGCATTTTACTTATGTTAGTGTGCTGTGGGTGTCCTGTCCATCCTCAAGAATCAGATGGTCACTCCCTGAATATATTATACCAATTTATATGTTACGCAACCCTTTGTGGCTTATGCATATCAATAAATTAAAAATTCAAGCTTGCTTATGTAATGAGAAAGATCTGTACATTACATTTGTAAATAGAATTGATGATGTGAATAGTAGGAAGAGAAGAAATATTAAGATAAATATTAATATTAAGTCTCTCTGTCCGCGTTATGCTAAATATTTAAAAATGCATTTAATTATATATATTTTTCGTCCGGTATATGTGTGAAAGTGCTACTAAGGTTAGCAGAAAGAAACCATGAATAAGTTTAACAAACCAGACGCACATATAAGCTCCCCGTGTGTTATTTAATCCGCTGACATTGTGGGTGCGTTCACAGATTCATGTGACGCTCACGCAAATACAAACGGTTGAATATTTGCGTTAAAATCCTTCTTTTTTTGATTGAATTAACGTTTGAAATCTATAAAAACCAGCGTTTTATGAATATAAAAAATGTATCATACTAATCTTTATCACACTAAATCCCAAGGTGGCAATTTGAGATCCAAATATGTAGATGAAAGCGATGCATATCTAATGAAAAAACGATTTAATTGCTTCAAAATTTTTGCGCAACGTTGCGGATCCTTTTTTAAAACATGATATTCTAGTATCAAAAAAATGGATTGTTTACGGTATTAAACAAGTGTCTATTAAATATTAAACATTGTGTTTTTCAGCATCATAAACCTTGAGTTTTCCTGTTGTGAAATACTTTTAAAGGATGAGACAGATCGATTTATCGCGTAATTAAGTATAACATATATATAGTTATTATTATCATCATCTTTCAAATATATGTATATCTTAATAACGCTTTTAGCGTTTATTAAGACGTATTTATTAGCTGTATAGAATAAAGAAGAAAATGAGGCTGTTTTAATAAACATATACATGTCCCAATTATGTGATAGTAATCTCGATGTAGTATAAATAGTGCTCTGATTGAGGATGTTCAATTATCAATTATGTATCATTTATATAAGCTCATCAAAGAAAATTATAGCCACCGTAGAGAAATACCGCAAAAGTTACATAATTCGCCACGAAGACTCATCTATCTAATATTACTAACATATTTCATGCATTTAAGTTTGTTTCTACGAGTTGTGACATAACTTAATAATAATTAAATTGCAAGGGAAAAATTAAGTATTATTTTAACAGCGATTCCATAATTAAAATTCAAAATCTATCCTCAGAGGTACGGTTTTCAAATTTTAACTTAAGATATTAAATATTTAATAATATTTAATACAATAAAAAAAGTTATTAGGTGAATTAAATGAAATACGTTTTATATTCGTTCTGTAAGGTATGGGATAGTCTAGTTTATATAATGGACAGGTTATATGGCGACAGAAAAATCCCTGGATTCTTTTCGTGGTCACGTACAGTAAATGTAAAGAGGTTGCGGTTTTAGAGTTAGATGTATAGTGACAAGAACTCATTTCCCAGACATCCTTTATTCAAATAAATTGATAAATCACTGCGTAATACTATTACGCGATGAATTTTAAAATATGGGTTTGCAATATACAGAAATTAATTATTAGTTAATTAATTGCTATATTTTCTTGAAGAGAAGAAAATAGAAGAAGAAGAGAAGAAGAAGAAGCTATTATCCATTAAATTTAATGAATGCAGATGATTATAATAATAAAAGAAATATATTTGATCAATGGTGTGACCAATTATGATAATTTGCAGAAGAATTGCACCCTTTGATGAATGAGACTTTTAAACTCTATTTTTGTAATTTTATTCCGATAAAAGTTATATCTTCCATTCATTCTTAATTTATCATTAGAAGCTTCTTTCATCGATTTCGCGGTTTAATGATTAACTAATGGGTGACTATGAATTTGTAAATAATTAATTATACACCTTATATTAACGATAATGAAAAAACCTTAAAGTGCATTGATAATAAATGCGGGAATTATTTTTAAATTGTATTTCTATACCTTTCCTCTCCTTTTGGTATCTCCTTGCTTCATATTTTCACTAAAGTTCATATTTAAGTCAAGATAAAGATGATTATTGTTCAAAAGTTGTGGAGGTGGCTCCATTGGTGGAGGATTTGCCACTTTCTTATGTCTCAAACGTCTTTCGGTTCTATCCTGCCTCGTACGCAAGACTAATGCAACATTTCTATCCAACATTCTATCAATTTTTATATGTCCCTTATATTTTCTCAACTGTAAAGAGATCTACTTAATGAAAATCGATATCACTACTTTCCTTTTGTAAAGTATCCACTGCAGCTTCGAAATTATCTTACGAATCTTGCGATTCAATCACGAAAGCACTCGCATTCACTTAGAGAGTTTCTAACTTAATAATTTGAATCGGCTTAAAACTTTGTCGATTTCATCTTTGAGCAAAAAGAAACTTGATTGAAGAATTCTTAATTTTTTAAAAGAAATTCAATAAATTTTCTTTGAGTATTGCAGTCTCTCAGTTAATACTTCACACTGAATTGCTCGCATGAAATTTGAATAGGTAATATTTTTGTTCTCATGAAATTTCGAATGACGAAACTTTGTCTTTGTTTATTATGTGATTCGAGAGTAGGCACTCTTGTAATTTCATATTATCTATGGAGATTTTGCGAATAATTAGAAGAGCTTTGGGCGCAAATAATGATGCGTTAGCGCGTGGGAAATTTGTAATTGCGTTTACTTTCTATCCGGATGGTGCACTGTCGTTTTATTGTAATGATCGAAAATCTTAAGAGAATGATACGGAATGTGACCATAGAGACCAAAGTCCCTCCATTTATTGGTTCGTAATCGTTCATGTTATCGTTTTCTTTCTTATCGTTTTACATTTAAAAAAAAATGTAGGCGCCGTGTATTTCATATAAATATACACAAATCTACATGATCCGCGACATTTGACCAAAACATGCGAGTGCGTATTTTCGAAAGAAGTGTGCAAATATTTTTTTTGTCACTTTATGTCAAATTTTATCAGTTTATCAGCAATTTATGAGTCTAATTCTGTATTTCATGAAAGAGATAAGTCAATATTGTATGTAGAAAAAAAGGACACAACTTATTTTTACACATTTGCTTTTTTTTAGCGATGTTATTTGAAATAATGATTATAAATTGCTGTTACATTGCATCAGAAAAATATGTTATAAAATTGAAATTTAATAATGTTGATACAAGAACTAGAATAAACTAGAGAACAAGAAGAGAGTAAAGCAGTAAAGATTGACATTCAATTTTATGTTTCCCAATTTTATTAATTGAGAAATGATGCTTTGATATTATAAAATTGCATTACATCACTTTAATTCTTCTTACGGTACGTGTAATCGGAGACTACATATATATACATACTAGGCCATTCAAGCGTTCATTGCTCTAAACTACATTGGATTTGTGAAGCAACATGCAACCGTTGTATAAGCAAAATTTTGTATAAACTTTAAAGTGTAAGCTGTGTGCAATTTTGCACTATTTATATTAATCGAAAGATTCATGATTTCATGATTTTTACGAAGATATGAAGTTAGAAAATTTCGTTTATCTACTTTCGAGATTTTGAAACTTTCTAGCTTTCTACACACAACGAAATCTGTCTAATATCTTATATTGTAGATAAAAATGGGGATGAAAAGGCGAAAATATTTAGAATATAGATTCCAGAATATATACAATGTTTATCAGCTTCTTTATTCTTGAAGTGTATTTGATTAGAGGGTTTATCATGTTTTAGAAAAATCAATCGATGACGGGAACGAATTATATACGCAAGTATAAAATTATCTTCTATAAATTGATTTTTCCTTTTTTTCCTGTCAAAAAGGCGGAAGCTAAATCGCAAAGAAATGTTTATCTATCATAAATTAAATTTCGATATCATTTTGATTCGAAGTTGGCATTAAAATGTTGCATCGTTGATTGGTTGAATTTATGTGAATATGTACTAAATTTCATTAATATAATGAAATAACAAGCACCCGACATAGTAAATTTAATTTTTTTTAAATAGACCGAACCACGTAAATAATTCTTAAATTTTTGTCCTAAAAACATTTTCATTCAAAGTTCATCGACTCTCGTTAACAATCTTTGCAACACAGATCTCTAATATGTATTGACTGAGAATAGAAATGCGACAAGTCATTGTGAATAATATTCGTTATCAAAGTCAACAAGTACTCTGAGTATTCATATTTGTCTTCTTTCTTTACAATGGCGTATTCTCAATGTGCATATGAACAAATTTATTTATATTTAGTAATATATTAATGTCAAATTGATTAAAAATATATTTTACGCTTTAAAAGAAATGAGGAAGTTGACAGTTTAATTATATAATTTTTTAGCGAAGCTAATCTTTCATAATTTCTTAGAATGGAACCAAAACTTTAAAACGTATTTCATTTTACTGCTTGCATTCGGTCGGATTTTAATAATTCCCCCGACAGGCGACACTGTTTGACGTCAATGAATCTTAGTCAACTAGATTAAGTACATACCATATCGGTTGTACGTGCGTGTTGATAATCCAAGTCTAATTTTGTACACCTAATTATTTCAATTTTTCCTCAAAGCTTCTTTCTCATCTAAAAATATATATATATTTTTTTAATTTTCTGTTCATATATATATATTTTTTTAATTTCCAGTTCATTGTTTTTTACTCATTAACGTTGAGTAATCGTTAATTGTTTCAGAGGACATAAGGTTCTTTAGTTTGAGAGAAATTTGCAACTTTCTTACACCTTATGTTGAACAAATAGATCAAATCAAATATGAGTCACTGAACAAGATTATGAACTTGTAATTTGGGACATGATATTATCAAACTATTTGACGAATTATCAACTCAGAATGGCCACTAAGATATAATTTTCCCAGTTATATTAAAATTAAACAATTCAATGCAGTAATATATACATTCATTCATCTGAAACTCGTATAAAAAATACAGAAAAAAGCGACAAGCGTTTTTATGGGATGAACCCAAATTAATATCTTTTTATGTCAGAAAATTTAACCGAATCTACTTTTCTGACTCATAAAAAGAACATATAAAAATTTAAACAAAACTTTGCCTTCTCATTATGCTGAGAAAGTAAAAATACGATGCTTAATAAATAAATAACATTATATAATAAAAAATTAATAAAGTTATACAAAAAAGTAAACTATTTCTTGACCGACCTCATTTTTTTGATCATTGCTTTCGTCTACATTACATGCATTGCATGATCTGTTATGAAATAGACAAACATGGAAAGCAAATATGATATAGAATCTCGGATGCTCGTTCTTGCAAACCCAACCCTTTTAAATGAATCCGGATCCCTTTATACAGTCTTACGTCGATGACCGCAAATTCTATCCGATCAGACTCGTTTCAATGAACGAAACCTGATCGTGATCTACACATTTCTGCCTCGATAAAATGCCTCTGTTAACAATATAAAAATGCACGAATGAATGATAGAATTGAGCAATAATAAAATAATAATTTTGTAAATAAAAGCGTGACCGTAAATCTTTTTAAAAATTCCCAAAGGTTTCTCACACATTTTTCTAAAACACTTTTGTACCAATTTACACAATTCAGTATTAAAATTAGACATATTCCCGCTCTTATAAAAACAGACTGATAATTTTAAACCGTTCCGCCAATTAGCTTTAAGATATTCGCTTATTTGTACGAAATTTCGAAACTACACTTCGAGCAAATGGTTTGCAAATAACAATTTGCAAAACAACAGTGTCTATACAGAATTTATATCGGTAATTTCTGTGAAGTTAATTAATTCTTACCTTTCCATTTTCCTTCGTCATATTTATTAGATGAGGATGAAATCGCCGAACCCCTGACACTTGAAAATATTTATATTTTTAAAAGCAAAAACTCTCGAAATATGTTTCATTGAATTTAAAGTCTTTTTAGTAGCATCGACTACCTGCTCAGGTGCAAATCAGAGCATTTCTTCCTAATCTCGCCCGGTACATGTGCTTTGGAGGTGCTGACGTTCGCGACTCCACTCAACAATCTCACCCTTGATAAGATAAGGGTCTATTATCTATTATCTCGCGACGCATCACGCGCATCACCGCGATTTCACCGCCGACTTATCGAAACAAAGATTTTTTTCAGCTGAGATTTTGAATACCTCAAGGAAACTACAAGCTGTTCTTAAACATTGTTTTCAGTGATTTTTATTGTCGTCCTTTTGTTTCGCAAAACAATGACAGACTTCCGTAAACATTAAACACGAGACACGACACGAGTTTAATTATGGGAAAAATAAACAGACGGGACTGTAGTCTATCGCGAATTTATCACAGAAGTCCAATCTCGTTGTCTGCTAGGTTTTCAAAAACAGCGCGCCAAACGATTATTGCACAGAAACTATACAATTTTTTTGCGATAATGAATAATGAAAATTGTTAATTAGACTTACCATTTGCCGCTTCCAATATGAGAATAAAGTCTGTTGAAGCTTCTCTCGAAGATGTTTTCCAGTTAGACACAAGCAGGAACGGTTCACGAGTGTTTTCAGTACAATCCGGCCATCTTGATCTTACGCCTTTCCCACGTCTTTTGGTCTTTCCAAACATGTACGTACTGGTACGAGGAATTGCCGTGTGGCAGTGTCAAGTCGTCACCGGTAATTACATAACTCTAAAATCTACTTTCGTTCCTACTCTGTCTTTTTTCAACTTCTTTAGAGAGCGTTCTCTTTGTCGTATCGGTTTCAAGTTGTTGGGGACTTCATAAAGGTTCTTTCACTTCTTCACGACAATTGCAAAACAATCAAGCTTGCTACATACCTGCTCGCGAATTTTTTGGCGGGAAAATTTGAATTATGATTTTTTTATTTAAACATCCGCAGAAAAATATTTTACAGAGCGGTGTGATTTCTTTTTTATTGTTTTAATTTTAATAATTAAAATAAAGAAAAGTTCTAATATAAAAATTCGGTTTCTTCATTTTACTCAACAAGTAATAAATTCGGAAAATCAAAATAAGTCAGATATGATAATAACTTGTCTTTATTGAAAACATTTTAAAAATATTTAATTACCTTTGTTTAACACTAGAAACGTATAGCAAAAAAATCTGATACTAATTATTCTGATGTATTATTTTATATTCAATCAGGCATACTTGTATAAAAATTTCACATTGAACAATCACACATCAAATTAAGCAATACATCTCTTTTCACATTATAAAAATCAATAAGATAACTTGCGAATACAAGAATACCTATAAAAAATTCAAAATTAACTATAATAACGAACTTTTTGGAAAAGATACTGTATAAATATAAGTACATAATGTTCCTTGTACTATTTATCATAAGTAATTAATATTTATCCTTAAAATTTTATCATTTGAGCAAAATTATTAAACAGCATTAGAATTGAAGAAGTATGAAATTTCCTTGAACTTTACAAAACAAATTATTGTGCTTTCTTAAAATCTTAAATATAGGAAAGAGAATTAAATGCACAGACTATCAAATTTATACACGGCAAATATAATAAATACTGTTTTCTCTTGTATGATTATGAAAGAACGATGGAGCTAGAATTCATCTAGGGCTTTATAAGGGCTCTGGTTTCACCTAAAGCACACTTTTTCATAGAATACGTACTGTGTATTTTTGAGACATGATGAATATCCAATATCCATTAATCCTTAAGTGTCCTTGATTGTGTATTGATGTCAGCTTCTTCAATTCTGAGTTTTTTCAGGTTCAGGAGGCTATGAGACACATTTTCATAGACTACAAAGGTAATTATGGTCGCTGGGGTCACTCTCATCAGATTGAAACTCAACCCCTTGTAAAAGCCACGCCAACCTTCATACCTGCAAAAAACCACCAGCAATACGTTCATACTAGTTCCTTAAATTTAGTTTAAAAGGCAAATAAAATATAATCAATTGTAATATAAAAACCAGAAAAAGAGACCTGCGTACGATTCTTGACATTGTCAAGTACGCTTCAACTTTCGAAGGTCCATTTAAAAATCGCGAAAAGCTTTGAATAATCGGTCGGTTTTGAATAATTTCGTGCCTTGAAGTTCAATCAAAAATCGTACTGCTGGTGGTTTCATTACCTGTGAGGTAATAATTTTGAGAAAAGAAATCACTTATGTGTTTTCAAATATGTGAAACTAGAGGCTGATTATTTAATATATCCTGCAATCAACTTAAGTTGAGGAAACGAAATTCCCGGATATCATAAATAATACACTTCTAAAAAAAAGGGACTAAAGGTTAAAGATATCTAATGATTAAGGACCGCTGTCAAAACTTTGAGGATTTTTTGCAGCGAGCAAAACTCATTTTGTCAGCTTTAGTTTACACTTACAAGCAGAAAATGCACGATGTGAATTCGAATTAAAGAATTTTATTAATAATTAAATCACAAATAATCTGCGTTAATGCTTAAAATGAATTTACTTGTATTTTCATTTCTTTAAAACCGATGCACTATTTGCAGTTAAAAACAAATCATATAAATAAATTTGTCCTACTATTTACAAGTTGGCGTGACATGAAACCTTAGCACTATGTTTTACTTTTAAATATACATATTCTGAGACTCCTAAACGCATTAACAATTAGCGCGATTTTTATTGGCAACAATTTATTGTTACCAATTTATATATATATATCAAACATAAGTATCAAATTAGGTATGGAAAGTGCAAATTTAAAATGAAGACGATCATCAAACCCGTCATATTTATTGTTTCGGAAAACGAAGATTAGACATCGAATCACATGAAAGTGTATTTTTTATTTATATTGTTTGGACTTATCGATTCGTCAATTTTGCATAATTGTAACGTTCATTGTATCTAACGCCATTCTTTTTACATAAGATCAACTCTGATCTACATTTCCCCTCTTAAAGACAATTAAAGATCATTTACTATAGGTTTCAAAAATGTTTACCCCTCCACAAAAGTTGGAATGAGTCAGACAAAAAAATAACTAATAAAAAATATCACTTCTTTGTAAACATATATTAAATATTTGCATTTTTTTGACACATTTTAAGTTTTAAGGGCATGTGTTACATTATTGCGAATGTAAAGTTAGCGAAATTAAATTTTCTCATATGATATGTAACACGCGTAGTGCGTACCCTTATTAAAGTTTAATATTTTCTTAGTGTCTACTTTTAAAGAATATATTATTAAATTATTCACTCGATTTTTATTGACATAGAAGAATTTTATTTACAAAGAGAATTTTTTTTAAAAGCGACTTATTTTGGCTAACTTATTCAAACTTTTGTAGAGGGGTCAACATTTTCGAACCCTATAATAAATCCAGTTAGTTGAAAATCGTATTATATCCAAGTATTATCTTTTCAATACATTTTTAGTGCAATAATAATCAGAATGATGTTAAATAATTAAATGCTATTAATGACCTAGCCGAACATCAATCTTTGAATTAAAGAAATTTATAATGAAAGAAAGAGAAACGTACATGCACATATTTAAAAAAAAATAAATATTCATTAAATAGTGCTTTTACCTTAAAAATTAGATCAAAAATCTAGTTCCATTTTTATGAGCATATACGTTTGCACTTAAAAGTAAATTTCAGAAAGGCTTCGTTATGAATTCACTTAAGGGTCGAAGTCTATTTACTTAATATTGTAAACATTTAATTTATATCGTACCCTAACTCTATTACTTATTAGCCTTAATAGAAGCAATAGAAATAATATTGAATAAGTTTTGCATTTCTACACTCTCTCCTAGCGAATAATCCGCATCAAGATTAATATGCATAAAAATCGAGACTTAAGGAAGTAAGACCGAGTTTCAAATTATTAGAAGATTATTAGATGCATTATTTCTTCATCAAAATGATGATTATATTGACATTGAAAAGGTTACTTGTCAAGAAGAAAATATCTTTAAATTTGAAGGGCGGAAATGTAGTGTACAGTAGTGATAACGCGATACATTCACACTGAACCTAGCGAAACGAAATGACATAGCATACCCACCCTAACACCTTGTCATTTACATCAAACAACACATTTAACACAGATGATTCTGACATTATTTTCAGAAAACAGCGATAAGTAAAGACTTTAATTTTTCTAATCTTCAGAGTACATTAAGTTATGCGTCAGAAGTATCCTTTTTAAATAACACAAAAATAAAAGAAGACATGATCACTTTCTTAATACTGATCCATATGAGCATTTATAAAATAAAGTAATAACACTTTTCGCGAGAAATAAGTAAATTCCAGAAAAGAATCGATTTTCTGAAGTAAAAGTAACTGATAAAGTCTCAAAAATAATATATTATAAAAAATGGTTATATGATCGGATTCTTCTGTCACATTAATAAACATTGATTGCTTAATGTGCTCCAGCGTTTGAAAGGCTAACAAAACTAACGAAGTAGAAGCGCACCACTACATAAATAAAAAATTGTTTTTATAGAAAAAGCAGACAATGTGGAACTTTTTGCTTAAAGAGGCAAAATCAAATTTTTTTAAACAACTTTTTATAAATGTAATGCGCAGGTGATTCGTTAGAAAAGTTGCCATTTATTTGAACTATTTAAAATAAGTACACGTCGCGTTATTTCTGCCATGTAAATAAGAAAGCACGGCAACTGCGTATCGCTATAAGTCCATTTCTCAGTTAATGGCAATATTCATCCTGATACTGCAAAATTCAAAATCTTTATCTTTTAAGTTCGCAACTGCAATCAGCAGTTGAACTGTTTCTTAATTGCATGGCAGAATTAATCTAACTTCGTGTACCCAAAACTAGTTTCCTCGTTAGTTTAATAATGTCTTCAAAATTTTCATAAAAAAATAGAACCACGAGAAGATTTGGTGTAACATGTACAATGTATGGTGATATGCCTTTATAAAAACCCTTAATTCCTTCTGACCTCCAAGTCTTGCTAATGCAGTCCAATGATCCATTGTAGTTATGATGCTGATCCTGGAGTCGGGTCCTCACTACTTGGTAAGGATAAGTGGCGGAAGCTGCTACTAATTTCGAGAATGCTGCCAATCCCACGTAAGCTAGAAAACTCTGTAAACAATAAAATTATTTTTAAAATCAGCCATGAAAGCATATTATCAAGGGTTCATCACTTGAACTTTGAATGTACAACAGTTTTCTCGTAGTATCAAAGTATACATACCAGTTTACTCTCGAGTGGCATTTCTCTGTAAATATTGTATCTAGTTTTTGCTTCTTCGTAAATAACAAATTGAATGCAGCCGTGTGTTACACCAAACATTCCAGGAATTAAACCCTGTAACAAATTTCAATGGTTATTATAAAATTCTTTTTACTGTTTTCTTTTCTCTATGCAATTTATGGCTTTACACTTTCAATTTTCTATTATAGTGAATGACTAAGAAAAATAATTATTGCAGAAAACACAAATATGTAGAGATTTTTATCACACTAACTTTGTAAAATCCTCTAAATCCTTCCGTTCTGTAAATTTTGCGTACAGCATCAGTTATGCCTGAATATCTTCGAGATTCTGGAAGGGCATTGTCTCCGGCATACTGCAAGCACATTCGTGTCTTTATTACCCAAAGTGGATTTGTCAAGATATTGGTCAGTATTCCAGCTTCAGCAGTCGCCAACAAATTCATCTTTATCCCAATGACTTTATTCGGATCCCCATCTTGTATCCAATTTCTTATGCTTTTGTAACTATAAAGAGATTTACAATTTAATAGGTGTTGATTTTAATATATGTACAATCTAAAGAATTTAAGACACAAGTTCTGTGAGTAAAATTAATCGATCGAAATAAACAATGTTTACAAGAGAAAATATAGGCCCCAGGAAGCTCCTGATCCTAACATGTTGGGTGACATTCCTCTGTAAAGTCCACGAACTCCTTCCGACTTCACGATATCACTCAGACCACTTATAAGGCCAGTATACCGTGGTACAGTTTTGATCATCCCATCATTCACTGAAACAAAGTATTTATAAGTTTATAAAATCTATAAAAATATTTCGAAGCACTTACAATTTATCACAATACATATAAGGAATAAGAATAATTAATTTTTGCACTCTCAAAAAGAAAGAAACTGTTATTTTATTATTCCTATGTGAATGTCTCAACAAGTTATTGATTCAGCTTGCCATTTCTAACAAAAACCAGTTTTTACTCGTTATGATATTCGAATATTAAACTGATATGTAACTACTATTTAATACAAAGTTAAAGCTACTCTCCCATGGTTATTATATTTTATTTGCGTTTTTTCAATTTCTCATAATGAACCCATTATATTTTTGCAGCATCATTTTGCTTCAATCATGTAAAAAGTAGATTTTAGTGGTAGAAACAGAGTTTGAGTAGTCGAAAGAAGCATGTCACGTGTTGTATCTGACGTAATTGACGAAGTTTCATGTGATTTGGTATGAAGCCAGAACATTTTGCGACAAAAAAAAGGTACGCAGTGAATTCACTGAAATTTTCATTCTAGGATTTATTTGAAACCAACGATAAGATTTTAGATGAAAATGCGACTGGAGGTTTGGAGAACAAATTTTGATACTCGTATCATTTTTTGCAGTCAGAATTAAAGGAGACCTAAAATTTATTAGTATTTATAAAAAAAATAATCATATTATTTCATAGAATACATTTTATTAGGCAGAAACACTAGTTTCATGAAAATTGGAATGGATTTTGATCTAAAATTTAGTATTCAAGGAGGGCCAGTGAATTGAGTGTTATTTTAGTAGAGATACCTATATAAAATCGCCGCTTTTCCCGAATTTATACGTAAGTCGAACAAACTATATTTATGTAATATAGCGCTGTTATGAACTTCAATACACATTTTCTCAGAATCGCGATATTTATAAACATCTTCAGCATATAATTTGAATTTAGTAATGCTTTTATAATTCATATCAAGTGTAAGACTTGACTAACTGAGAATTGAACACTTGCGGCAAAGAAACAATTTGTAGTGTTTAGTATTTTCAATCACAATTGAGTAGTCTACTCTATGACTGATATACAAATTTATGTATGTATGTATATCGAGAATTGATGAATGTAACATTAGATGGTCGTACGTGACATATCTCAGTAGCATTTATTTCCGTTCTATGCAAACAATATGCTGTTGCAATACTCTCAAACTCGCGTCATATCATGCAAAGAAGGAAAACTTATCACTCTGAAAGGTGCAATTCATTTTATAGAAAGTTTCAATTCATAAACCATTTAAGGCTAAGATTAAAGGGCTGTTGGTCAATTCTTCAATAAGTAATTTTTTAAGATTTAAATTTGCCTGTATATTATTTAAAAATAATACATTCTCTCTGATGAGAATGTAAAAAGGATTGCTATATTGGGAATATCGCTTAGGGAAACTCAGTAAATATGAGCAATGACCTTTTCCTGAATTTATCAAGATAAACTGTTTTTTAATTTGTAATAATCAACATTATATGTGTAACATGTGTGAATTGCTAGCATTCTCTGTATGAGTTATATGAGGAAAATACGTTAAACCTGAATCAAGTACGAAGGAGGTCTGAAAAAGTAATTACAGGGTGCTACAGTAATTCTAAACTTTTTAAGTGATCTAGTGTAGGTGGTAGGTCAGGTCGTCTACAACAAATAGAGATAAATATTTCACTAAGAAATATCAGCAATCGAAAAGCGTTTCAAATTGGGCATTGCTCTCCAACCAATGATTAAATCTTATAGGCATTCTTTATCACTTTCAATCCTTGACTGATTGATTCATTTAATATATATATATATATATATGAATATTTTTGAGGTTATGTCAAGTATTATCCATATATGCATGTTAAACTCTGATATAAATGTTTGCCTCCTATAATTTAAAATATATATATTAGCTTTTTGTAAAATTATCTATCATTAACTTCATTTCAAGACATTATTTATTTCAATCAAGTAAAAAAATCCTTGAGCAACGAGTCCGTTTTTTCTAGAAACTGAATCTATACATAAGTATGTAGATAACCAAATTTATAATCAAGCTTCGGAATAATTGCCTCTGACCCTGTGAGTTGCAATTATTGGCATAGTCGACTAAAGAGCAAAGGGTATAAAAGCTGAATTAGATATGATGCAAGCTTGAATAAAAAGCTGTAACTTGTAAGCGATGTAATATTAATTTTTAAGAAATGACATGTGATGACAACAAGTAGAATTAATTTTGAAAGATACAGTCAGTACAAGTGCTTACTGGTTAATAATTTAACTTTTTGACTTGCTAAAAATTTACCTTTAAAATCATATTAATAATGAATCTTACCTGCAAATCTGATTTTCAAAAGGTCCAGAGGATGTAGCAAGATTGTTGAGACAGTGCCACCGGATATACCGGCGACAAAATGTTCGTAGCGAAAATTCATCTTGCCAGGATTGTGCTTTTCTTCGTTCGTTACCGAATTGCCAAAATCCTTTCGGAGTGCATCTTTTCCACTCCCCGCAATACTAACGGCACTCACGTTTACTGTACGTAATTTTTCGGCATGGCTTTTGATCACCGTCATACACTGTCACTGTTATCACACTTGATGAAGAGAAAGCGAGACTTGTTATGCAACTTCTAGAAATGTCACGTTCAATAGCCCACGAGACAAATCTGCCCATGCCGAAAACTCCAAAAGCTAAAACACTCGCACGAACAGACAGGATAGAATGAACGAAAAGCAGAAAATGGCTGAATTTGGAGCAATTTGGTGTAATTTGGTGGCTTTGGTGGAGGAATCACATTCCTACATCCTCCTCCAATAGTGTTCGAACCAGCTGATCCAGACCAATCACTTTTTATTGCCAACCAGACGCAAGTTGTCCAGAATGTTCTTTCCTGATTGGTTGATCTACAAGAAAGCATATGAATCACAGTGGCGGAAAAATCTCAATACAGAAAAATTTAAATTCCATAATTCCATTTTTTTTATTTACATTCATACATATCTATAGAAAAATATTTAACGGAATGGTGTTTTCAGTATTTCAGTTGTCATTTTTATAATTAAAATAAAGAAAATACGCTACTGTTAAATATTTTTCTATAGATATATAAATAGAAAGATTTTAATATATATTATATCGTAGAGGGAAGATAGATTATTATATATAGAAAACCAAAAAACAGAGTTTCGAAAACTTTTCAAACATAAATAATAGGTACGTACTAGTAAAATTTCAATTGTAAAGTATATAATAATAGATTATAGGTAGTTAGTTTCCTTGGTGGAATAACGATTGTTAGATAATGTAATATTAGAATAATGTATTAGTTTTAGTGTGTATATTTGCATAATCAATGTAAGTGTATAGGTACTCACTCCTCCACCGGTTTGCCATTTTTAAATACTAAGTAATACGATAAAACATGAAAATAAAAACTTTCAAAGTGAGTCATTAATCAGTAATACGTAGCACGTCTTTTTTAAATAGTTTTTTTCAGTTAAAAATGAAGACAAATATCAGCAGTAACTGGTAACCAGTTCAAATGACCAGCAGTTTATTTACGGCGGTTTATCGTTTTATCACATGAATTTCAAATACAGAGACTAGCTGTAACTTCGTTTCCATAATTACTCACTTATAACGACGAGTTTATAGAGATCTGACGTACGATAAAGAAATTAATCCATTACAATCTATTGTCCAAGCCTTTAACGTAGATTGTCAGTCGTTCATAAGGTGGAAATCGGAAAAGTTTACATTTAACAAATCGGGAAAAACCAATAGCAAGAATAATTTTCAATTGATTAATCAAACATTCATAATTTATATATCTTTTAATAAATAATAACTTTACTCACCTAGCTCATATAAAAGAAATATTTGTTAATATTTATTGTAATTATGATAGGAAGATATATAGCCAAAGTGAATCGAATAAAAATGGTAAAAAGATCTAAGAGACAACTTGTAAAGATAAAACTGTGAAGCTGATAAAATATAGAAACTTAATTGAAAATTAAATATTGAGACATTAAAATATATAAAATAATAAAAATACAGTAACTTGTGAGTTTTTCGTGAAAGTAGTGAAGAATATTTTATTCTGTTTGATATAAACTGCAAAATAATATACCTCGAACAAATGGTACGTGATAAAAAATAATATTATAAATTCTTTAATTATAATACTTTGGAGGCCTTGCGTAAACCATGAGATTCGTTTTGGGATTTACAAAACATGTCATATTGTGAAATAACTTAAAAATTGATTAATAATCTTTTCATGAGAATAGATAAGATACTGATAATATAGCCAATAATATATCCGGCACTCCTTCTGCCAATTCTTGTTGAACCATCATTAAACCATAGTGATTGTCATTTTCTATTAACTGTGGCACACCTGCGAGAAATATTTTATAGTTCAGTAAAAACAAAAGTGTTTCGTAATATTTTTTCTACTGTATTATAAATGTTATGTTTCTTGTGAATGGATTTTAAAAATTGCGAAAATGGTGAGTACAGATGAGGGAAGTTGATATTATTTTTTATTATGATAAAAATCAAATAAAAAAGTAAACTAAAAAAATAATAATACGGAAATTTTGCAATATTATATAGAAATATTATTCAGATTACAAAAAACAATAATTATTAGTAATTTTTTCAAATTACTCATAAAAATTTGTTAATATTTTAAAATAATGGATGATCTATAAGACAATTTTCTTGCTAAAACTTAAATCGATAGTGTTTAAAGAAGATAACATAAATAGTAAATAGTATGTGATATTGACATAATGACTCTTATCGTATATAGACCTTGAAACATTTCAGAATTTTTTATTAGGAGAAATATTTCAACTATGTATTTTTAAGTAATTCTAGTTGTGTTATCAATACCTACTTCGAATTTAAAATTATTCAATAAATAATTGTGGGGACTCGTAACTTAAAATTTTAATGACGCTTGTAAAATGTTTGAAGCTCGTAAAAAACGCGAACGAGAATTATAAAAAGAACTTTTAGTCATGATATAAAAAAATATCTGAACAAAGCCTTGATTAATTGAATAAAAAGAACAAGAACTCATTGTTCGGTTTGTACACAGACAAGCATTTATACGAGGTGTGAAATTTTCATTATGGGCTACATGTTTACGCGTTAACTATTAACAAATCATCAAGATCACCTTAGTCTGGTATAATAATTCACTCACGACACGTGTGAGGATCGAAAAAGTTACTTTTTTAAAATTTCGTTTCCTAAATCGAAATGAGTTAAGCCCTATGTGGAATTGCACTTCCAAAAAACTTTTGTGCTCCCGAAGGAACGCACAGTATATATGCATAAGAGTGAGTGACAAACTTTTCAAATATTGATAAAAGTTATTTAATTTTTGATACATATAATTTTCATATGATCACGGAACACTCTTTAATAATTGAAAATTGACATTACATATTTTATTTTTAATTCAATGATAATGCGGCTTTTTATCTCTAAGATTAAGTCACCTTATTTAGATTATATTATGAGATACAATCATATCTCTGAAATCTGAAGTTTGTTATGCTTAATTGATTTCTAAAAATATGTATGTTAAAATATTTCCTCAAAGCCTTATTTAGAATCTTTGATCCTTGAAAAATATATAAAATGGTGTTTGCAATGATGGGCTACATAAATTTAATACGATCTACCATTTTTCTTTGCCTCATATTTAATTAAGTGCCTGTATGACAATTATTTTTGCAATTCCAACACAGACAACTTATTCTTGACGCAGCAATTTAATTAAGTACCAACAATTAGGAATATGCGTTGATATCAAAGGTATTAATATTACAAAAAATTACGTAATTTTGTTTTAATACTTGTTACAAACGTGAGTAACTCACAAGAAATTTTCGAATAATTATCGTTCTATAATATAACACAATGTAGAAAAATCAACATAAACATTTTATCAATCCGAAATCATCACGAATCATCGAAATTTAAAAAAAGAAGAAAACTTAGAGTTGACTTCAGACAAATGTAAATTCTCTGAAGTAAATTAATATTTAAAAAATGGCACTATGTTTCCAATCTTCAATTTTATTTTTGTATATTTACTTTATATATTATATATTTTAAGAATGTTAAGAATCTTTAACAAGTATGTGATAAATTACGAATAACAACCTAATAACATTAACATAATTTAATAATTTAATATTTCTGATAAAAAATTATACAAGAATGTTAGGGTCGAACATGAAAAATGTCAAGAACCAATAAATCAACCCATTCTGTTCGTTTTCAAGATAGTATAGACAGTATAGATAATCTCCCTCGATGTACTGTTGTAAAAGATCCTTGCTCGTTCAAAAAGAAATTCCTTCAATTAATTTCTGATATTAGAAGCATTCCCAGACCTACACAAATTGTGACTGCGGCACAAGCTAGTATTTCCAACGTTATCTTTCTCCAGTTATTAAAAGCAAGTTTAAAAAAATCCATTTGTGAAGGAATTATAAGGATAGCATTTTAAATAATATTTTCTTTTATGTTTTTAGGGCAGCGGAACTTCAGTAGTTTCCGATCATAGAACTATTATTATTAATCCCGACAATGTTCCATCGGAAACGATTTATGCTCACAATCGCATTGCATCGAATAAAGTAGGTATTTATTTTCACGTTTAAACATTATCTTTTTTTATCATTCATGACGTAATAATAATAATAATTTATCTTTCAACTTTCAATGACTTATTATGGAAAACGTATATCTGCAATATTCTATTTTTTTACAGTACACACTATGGAATTTCATTCCCAAAAATCTTTATGAGCAATTTAGGCGCATAGCAAATTTTTATTTTTTAATAACAGCAATAATTGCATGGTTAATCGACTCTCCTGTATCTCCTGTGACCAGTGCTTTGCCATTAGCGTTTGTCATTTTTGTGACTGCTTGTAAACAAGGATATGAAGATTTTCTTCGATACAGAATAGATCAAAGAGTCAATAAAACAATGGTCACTGCTATTAGAAATAAATGTCTCCAGGTATGTTTCTATTCTCATATACAAATCTACAAAACTCTCTTTTATAGGTTTACGATTTTTTTCTGCAGGATATACACTGCCAACAAATAGTAGTAGGAGATCTAATAAAAGTTAATCGAGATGAAGATGTGCCATGTGATGTAATACTTCTTCACAGCAGTGAAAGTTCTGGTTGTTGCTACATCACTACATCTAATCTTGATGGAGAAACTAATTTAAAGGCAAGGCAAAGGTGTAGGAAAATTTTCTGTTTCGCCATAAACTGACTTTTCTACTTACAATTTCTCATAAACTGAACTTTCTACTTAAAATATGTCTGGCTTAAACCTTACATTTCTACTTGGCTACAATTTTTATTCCTTTTTAGATATGTATTTTAAAAGTTCTAGAAGAGAACTTTCGGATTTTATTAAAACAAAAAAAGTATTCAAAGAAGTAAAAAAAGAAAACCATTATAATTTTCTTCTATTGCAGACATTATACGTTCCTAAAATCGTATCTTCACTGAAAGTCTCAGAAATTGTTTCGATGAATGCAGTAATAAAATGTCAACATCCATTAGCTGATTTGTATACTTTTCATGGTAAACTCGAAATAAATGTAGATAATGAAACATCCACTGGATCTCTTACAGTAGACAATATTCTTCTTCGAGGATCAAGACTGAAGGATACGGATTATGTGATTGGTTGTGCTGTTTATACCGGCAAAGATACGAAGTTGTCGCTCAATTCGAAACTAATAGTAAACAAATTTTCTACTGCAGAAAAGTGAGTTAATACATTTACTTAATAAAAATTAAATTCAAATAAGATAATATAAAAAGTACATTCTTCTTTGTAAAATATTCTTTCAGGTCTATAAACAAGTATTTAGTGTTCTTTATCGGACTCCTGGTTGTGGAAGTTTTAATCTCCATCGTGATCGAAGAAATAATAAAATCGAACGCTAAATGGGATTTTTATTTGGGAAAAACCAAACCCGCCAGTTTTTCTAGAATTCTGAGCGGTATTCTGAGCTTTCTATTGTTGTATAATTATATTGTACCAATTTCGCTCTATGTCACTGTCGGTAAGTGAATTTTAAACTGTTAACAGTCCTTGTTTCTGAAAAAAGCTATATAATAATAACTTTTTTTTCCATAGAATTACAGAAGTTCCTTGGTTCTATATTCTTCAGTTGGGATATCGAAATGTATGACAGTACAAGCGATCAAGCAGCACTGAGTAATACATCAGATTTAAATGAAGAGCTTGGGCAGGTGGAGTATTTGTTTACCGATAAAACTGGAACATTAACAGAAAATCTGATGGTATTCAAACGGTGTTTTATCAACGGAAGAATATACATGGAAAAAGATTGTGATGGAAACCTGTATCTCTTACCACCAAATGGAAATGAAGAGGAGGCGGTAAAGCTCACAGCCTGGCATGTAAATCACTATCTCTATTTGAAAATTATAAACTATTACTCAATAGCTAATTTTATTTCGAGACTAGTAATTTTATTTTATTTTAGTCAGATATTTGGCACTTCTGGTTGAGTTTGTCTCTTTGCCATGTGGTTCACATAGCACCTCCAAGTATGACAGTAGGCATCGTTGAAAAGCGTTCGCAGTATCGTGAAAGTTTTCGGTTAAAGAAAATATCGAGGGTTCATAGTTCTCTTCTTATGGACCCTCATTTACCAGAATACCAGGTGAGAATGCGTTTTTTATAAAATGATTGTAAATGCCTAAAGATCAAATTTATTATACATACAGGCAGCTTCCGCGGATGAGAAAGCTCTGGTGGAAGCTAGTGCTCGTTGTGGGGTTGTTTTTCAACTAGATTCCGGCCATCAGATGGAAATTAAAGTAAAGAATCAAATTCTTACTTTTACAAAATTGGAGACTCTCGAATTCACTTCTGGTAAAGGCAAAATTTATATTTTAAAAATCATTTTATAAATTAGACGGCATGCGTCGTATATTATTCAAATTTTTTTTACAGAAAGAAAGAGAATGTCGGTGATTGTAGAAGATGCTTCTGGAGAAATATGGCTTTATTGCAAAGGAGCAGATTCATCAATTTTTCCTCTTATTGTAAAAGGAAATATTCAGGAAGCTTCTTCTCAAGTTTCTGATTTTTCTACGGTGCGTATGTGGCAAATATGTTAAATATTTCTATTTAATTACATAAATCTATCAAGTTATATACTTTTATACATTTTGTATTAATTTTATCTTGCAGAGAGGTTTTCGAACACTTGTAGTTGGCTATAAAAAACTAAAGGAAGCAGAATACAATCTTCTCATGCGGAATGTAGAGCATGCACGAGACATAATTAGTGAGGAAAGAACAAATAGCGTTGCTAAAGCTTATGAAACTCTTGAAAAAGGCCTTACACTGATAGGAGTTACTGCTGTCGAAGATCGTTTACAGGATGGTGTATCAGAGACTATGGAGAGCTTACGAGCAGCTGGTATTAAAGTAATTATGATATATATATAATCTATACACATAAAATTGATCATAGGTATCATTTCAGAGGTAATTTTATTTGTTAAAAAAACTAAAGTGTTTTAATTAAAGGTATGGATCCTGACTGGAGACAAGGCAGAAACTGCAGAGAATATTGCCATTTTTTGTGGTCACTTTAAAAAAGGAACAGAAATATTACGACTCATGGAAACAGATTCTGTTCAATCTTGTTTTGCTAGACTCACTCATTTTGAGTAAGGGATGAAGTTATTTTAAACTTTTATTCAATTAATTCCAAGTTTGCATAACATATAGTATCTTTCATTTTCAGAAGAAAAATTAAGTTAGAACCTTTGGGCCATTATGGACTTCTCGTTGATGGTTCAAGTTTGTCAATGGCATATAGCTATTATCCAGGGTTATTTCGAAATGTTGGACAAAGTTGTGAAGCTGTCGTGTGTTGTCGAATGTCTCCATTACAGAAAAGTGAGGTAATACCATCTTTTTTATTAGATTAGTGTTTAGCGTTTATATAATATTACTATGTTTAATAAATAACCATTTTCACTGTTTCCATTAGGTAGTTCACCTAATAAAGAATTCTAATGGAGAACCTATAACAGCAGCAATTGGTGATGGAGGAAATGATGTCTCCATGATAAAAGAAGCCCACATTGGTATAGGAATCATGGGTAAAGAAGGTCGTCAAGCAACAATGAGTGCAGATTTTGCTTTTGCCAAGTTCAAATTTTTGAGAAAAGCTATACTTGTGCATGGAAACTGGTACTACATACGAATTAGTAATTTAATACAATATTTTTTTTATAAAAACTTAGTGTTTATAACTCCGCAATTCTTATTTGGGATTCATAATGGATTTTCTGAACAAGTAAGAGCAATTATTCTTCCTTTATTCCGTTATTCCTGTAAATTCAATTTTAGATTAAGCAATCCAAGTAAAAATAAATGTAATCAAATTTTTTTTTAATTATTTCAGGCATTGTACGACAGTTTCTTCCTAATGTGTTTCAATATTGTATTCACATCCCTTCCAGTTTTAATGTATGGACTTTTAGAACAAAATTATCCTGCTGAAAAACTTTTACGATCTCCTCATTTGTATCTGCTTCATAGGAAAAATAGTTTATTATCAACCTTTCAGTTTGCAATTTGGTTTCTTACAGGTCAGTTTTTATTTTAATTAGTTGACGAAATTAAAATTATAATTTTAGCAGGAAAAAACTACTTACAGTGGCTTATGGGATTTTTCTATTGATTATAATTGTCATTTTAATTCCAGGAATTTGGCAAACATGTGTAATTTATTTTCTCTCCTACTATTACTGGTTAATAAATCCAGTAAATTTGTATGACAGTACCTCTGCAGATCATTGGACATATAGTACCTGTATTTTCCATATAGTCGTTTTGGTGACAAATATTCAGGTAAGAAATAAAAATAATGTACTTTTAATTAATTTTTATCAAGGCTTCGTATGTACAACTAATTATTAAAAATTAATAATAAATCTTTTTCTAGATTTTAGTACACAGCTCCTACTGGACGACTCCATTTATATTAAGTGTCGTTCTATCAGAAACGTTTTTTTTCGCAAGTGCCTTTTGCTACTCTTCATTAAATTTGTAAGACATATTTCTTCATAACAATTATTATTTTGTTAAGAACCTTTCTATTATTGTATTATAGTCTTTAATTATTTTTTATACTTTGCAGAAATTACGATGGTGACATGTTTTGGGTCTTCCAGAAGCTGACAATGTCTCCCACCTTTTGGTTATTAACAAGCTTAGCTGTAATAATCTGTTTAATACCAGATATGTTAATCATGGTTTATAATACATACAGACCTCTAAAATTAAATAAAAATACAAATCATAATTTTGAGGAGAGGATGAATGAAGCTTATGTACCAAGTCCGCAACAAACTCCACGGCCGGTAAGGAACATATAGATAATTTTTAAAAATACTTATATAATATTGTTATCTCTTCAAATACAAATTGCGAAGACATATTATTCAAGTTTATCGTTTCACGATATAAAAAGACGATCGAAAGGAAGTTTAATGATTAATTTCTTTCAGTCAAGGCATATTTCTAACATTTTTCCATGGAGAGGAAAATTATCAATAAACAACTGAGTGACCGAGCTACATAAGCTACAAAATAAAAAAAAAGCAAATTGTCTTCCATGTAATTATATGTTTACTTAGGTATATATTATAGTTCGCAATATTAAAAAAATTTATTTAAAACGGACATTCAAGCAGAAAAAATTTCATTTGAAGATGAGAATTATTAATTATAAATACTTAATTTTTTATACTGTACATAAAATGAGAAAAATACGGTTATTTTCTCTCAGATTGTAAATAATATGTATATATAACATATATAAAACATAATATGTAAAAAAATATTGTACTGACGTTTTATAAAATCCAACATTTCAAATATTTCAAATGTTTATTTTTTTTATTTAAATTTTATTTAAGGCTGATGTCCTGGTGGACAAGAAATAATTACAGAGTACTTACAATGAAGAAAACACCATTCCACCAAATATTTTTCTTTTGATATGATAAATACATAAAGGAAATTGTATTTCAAATTTTCCCGCCTAAGAATTGGAAAAGCGCGGAAAGCGCCGTTTTCAAAAGGAATCTGATCTATATGATAAAAGCTCCAACCCTGATTGGTTCTTATACGTGAAGTTCCTGGGTTCTGTTTGTTTATCATCGACCGACCGACCCGCGGTGTGCCGACCAAGAAACACTGCTAGTAGTGCTAGTTTTTTGCGAAATGCGGCGTTTGGTGTTTTATTAGATGATATGAAGTGTTTTAACTTTGAATGGTATATAAATAGACATATGTATTCTGACATTTCTGTTACTGTATCATTCCTTACTTACTATTTCGTTATGACATATCTCCAGAGAATTCCACCCCTTAAACATAAAGCCAATTACCTCAATTGTTAAGTGTTTTTTAACTCAAAATCATAACATAAAATGTAATACAAGTTAGTCGTATTTGATCTTCGTGTTTTATTATCGTGTCGTTTGTCTATTTCCAAGTCACGTGTGTTTTACAGATGAACAATAAGTACTTCAGCTGTTAATCGATATTATTTACCACGTGATTCAAAACCACAGTCAAGTAATTGTTTTAATTTTTTCAAATTATTACATTTTTATTCTACATATTTAAATTTCTTTCTTTTTATATGTGTTCGAAATTTAAATCTCCCAGTGATCTAATTTATTCTTTTTACATATTGTTTATTATTTACATGTATTAGTTTTACATAGTAAGATTTTACAAATCAAATTTAAAAAAGACAAATTTAGACAGAAATTATATTCTTAGTAATAATTCTATTCTTATCTAAACTATCCAAGTCATTGGTTCTTGTGTGCGCGCCTTATCTCTTATGATTGAATATATATCATGGATTGTCAGTATTATATCATCAATTCATCCAATTGATAAAATACAGACTTTGATTACTTAGATATCTCAATGACTTGAGAGTGTTCATTTCGGAATAAGTGGGCGTTTTTCTGGTAGTGTAAAATAATTAAAGTTATTACAGGCTTGTTCGATTATTATTTTCTAAACTTCAGGATTGTCAGCAGATTCTAAACCATGAGGATAATATCATGTTACATTCGACGATTTATTATCGCAGCATTTGCCGCTGCATTGATTTATTGCATTGTACAAGTATTAAGATCGGAATTAAAATTCAATGATACTGATCCATCTCAATTACAAAAACTGTAAGTAATATTTAATATTATAATTCTAATCGGCAATAATTCATTATGCAAAAAAATTAATTAGTCTATATTTCTCTTCAGCATGCGTATTTCACAAATAATCAATGATGCTAAACAACAAACATTGTACACAGGGTAAGTTGATAAAGAAAATAATTGAGAAATTCCTATAAAAAATTGTCTGCGTTTTACTTTTATTAATGTTAACATTTTCTTCTCTTTAAATAATAGAGATGGGGTGCCAGCTTGCAAATTTCCTGATCTTGACATTTTAAATCCAGAAATAATGAAATTTATTAAGGAAGTCAAGCCTTTGGAGTGTAAAGTTGAAGACTGGGTTGTAGTTGAAGGATCTAAATTGCAAATTACAAGAAAGGCCAAAGAACGAAATGGAAAAATAACTTGCGCTTTCAGTGGTAAATATTATTTCCTGAATAAATTAAATTAACACTGAATTTTAAATCATTAAAAGAACTAATGTTAAATTAAGTAAGAAATTACATTTTGTTATTACAGAAATCCTGAGGGTGGATGACTTTAAAATTAGATTCACTACCCCGGTTGAATCTGATGACTTTTATATTCTTGAAGAAAGTGATTTTGCGGATGTAAGATGTGAATCTCGAACTGGAAAACAGTAAGTTACCAGAAAATTTTAATGGATTTTTCTTACGAATTTGACGAATATAGGACAATGACGAGTTCTAAAATTATCATTATATCTGATTACCCTCATTTTAATTAATTGCAGGTGGCATAGTGTATTAGCTGGAGTTAAAAGAGATCCATCAGCAAAAACAGATTTCACATGGGACAAAGTTCCCGATAAAGCTCTCAAGATGAATGTTCTAATGTTTGGATTTGATTCCTTATCACGCAATACGTTCATTCGAAAGTTACCAAAGTCTTATCGATACTTAAAACAGAATCTAAACTCTCTAGTCTTGGAGGGATATAATATTGTAGGTGACGGAACACCGCAAGCCCTCATCCCCATTCTTACTGGAAAAATCGAACTTGAACTACCGGAAACTAGAAAGCGAATGGGAAAGAAAGCAAATTATGTCGACGTATATCCGTTAATTTGGCAGAAATACAAAGAAAATGGTTACATCACTAGTTTTATGGAAGATGTTCATCATATTGGAACATTTACATATCGTCTCAAGGGATTTAAGCAACAACCAACGGATCATTATATGAGGACATTTTATTTAGCTGCCGAGCCTCTTTTTAGCTATTCGAAAAAGTTTTGCCTTAGTGGAATTCCACGTCATTCAGTAGGTACATTTTAAATACATTTTCACAATGATACCAATGCAATCAGTGGATGAAAATGTTAAAATTTTGGTTAAATATGGCCTTACTATTTTTTCTTGTTAAAATAACTAGAATGCTGGTTAAATCTATCAGAAAAAATAGTAACGGCATATTTAACCACTGTTTTGAAACTTATTTTCTTATTATTGTGGTAAACTTAACCAGACATTTTTTTGAGTGTTCAATAAAAAACCTTTAATATTAATATCTTTATTAGGTGATGATGGATTACATCAAAACCATTTTCGATGAATATCGAGACCAGCCAAAATTTATGTTTGGTTTTCATGGAGAATTATCGCACGATTCTTACAATGATATTGGTGCTGCCGATGAAGATCTCTACCAATGGATAAAAAATCTAAACAGCAGTGGTCACTTGAACAACACTATTCTAATTATAATGAGCGATCACGGACACAGGTAATAAGATTAATTTAAATGAAAACATTGCATTACTTTATTAGGAATTAATTATTGACTTTATCATGTTTTCTTTAGATTCGCAGCAATCAGGAACACAGTACAAGGCAAACAAGAGGAGAGGCTACCGTTTTTTTCCTTTACATTTCCACCCTGGTTTAAACAAGTGCATTCACGAGCTTACGCAAATTTCGTTTATAACACACAACATTTAACGACGCCTTTTGATATTCACAGAACACTTGAAAAAATATTAGATTTTGATACGCCAAAGGAAGGAGACAGAAGAGAGCGGGCAATAAATCTGTTTGACAAGGTAAACGAAAAAAATCGTTTTAAGTTTCAAAAGATAGTACAAATTTGAAGTTTAATTACATATCTCGGATTTAAAACTGTTTCTTCAGATTCCTTTGGAACGGACATGTGCTGACGCTTTTATAGAACCGCACTGGTGCGCATGTTTAAATTGGCAAGAGATTTCAGTCAGCAACCCAACAGTAATTGCTGCAGCAAACCACTTTGTTAAATTTCTTAATTCATATACCGAAGAGCATCGTGATATATGCGCAAAAATACAAATTAGCGACATTTTATGGGCTGCCAAATTAACTCCTACAAAAGGTAAATTCAACGTCCTTGCAAAATAATAATTTTAAAAGGAAAAATAGCCTAAATTTACAGGAATATTTGTACTGTTTCAGGACTTTTGAATTTTCAGAAGTCAGGTGATCAAGATGGATTTGTTGGTGATTTTTCTGCAAAAACTGAAATCACTTCGGAAATATATCAATTGAAAGTAAAAACAGATCCTGGTGGAGGACTTTTCGAAGCAAGTATCACCTATGATATAAAGAATGACGTGTTCCTTGTAAAGGTGGGTGTAAAATCTATTTAGATTAAGAAATCTCTAATTTTGTTTATCCAAATTTCGGAATAAAAATCTTTGCTCTATTATAGATATCAGATATTAGTCGAATAAATATGTACGGATCGCAAGCAAGATGTGTCGAGAATCACCTGTATGATTTACGTAAGTATTGTTACTGCAAAGATTGAACAAGGCAGTGGACACTTAGCAGGATGAATACCAACCCAATTAGCAAGTATTTAAATGTGATACCAGAAAGTACTGCAGTCACCCAAAGCAAGTTAATTTTTAACTGATTTTTTGAATAAGTTAAAAATAACTATTATAAAACTATACATATATTCAGGATTGAAGAGTCATGATAAAGGACTTAAGAATTGTTACTACCTACTTACGAAGATTGCTCTCTTAAAACGAATGTATAATACATTTGCCATAAATATGAGGCATTGGGAAATACAAATGCGTGTTTAGCACATATCTGAAAACTAACAAAACTTAGGTATATTACTTATTTATTGTTCAGTTAATTTATTAAAAAGTCGCAAAAGTTATTTTACATACATCTAATTGTGAATATTTTAAGTCAACTGTTATTATTAGTACACAATCCTGATTTATTTACAATTTTCAGTGATATATAAATTTTACCTAGTCAGGAAAAGTTAATTTAATTAAATATACTTGTCACAAATTAGTGGGTAATAGATCAGTATTCATCAAACAAAATATTTTTTAAACCAATAGATAAGAGTGATAAATAATATATGCTAGTAATTACTAGGAAACAAGAACTTTTTTGAACGAGTATATATTTTCGATTCGAGTTATAAACGTGTGAAATTTCAAAGTAAAAACGCATAAGTACTTTGGCTTACATTTAATTTTTTTTTTTGCCACTCAATATAAATGTTATCAAAATTTGAGTGATTGAACACATGAGCGGCGGTTTTTTTAATTTGGTAACAATTTGGGAGTTTCATGGCCTTTCTTTAGAATATTCTACAGGTAGAATATTCTAATGGTTTTCAATGCTCTGGAATTTTTTAGATTAGTCATCCATTATTAAATTGATAATGTAAAGAGGTCTTTGGAAAAAAGCAGCCTAATAGAATTAGTGCTTAGATTATCTTTAAGAGCTTCAGACATTTGTACTTAATCCTCTGTAGAAATTTCTTTAAGAGTATTTTTGTATGTAAATGATTAAATTAATAAATTTCAATCTTTAAATCTTTGTAAGAAGCTAAAACACACTACCTCATTCAATAAATTTGGCATATTTCGTGTAAAAATGTTTTCTTTACCTTTTAATAGCTACATATTTTATTCAGATTACATTTAAATATATTATTTGGAAGGATAAAGAGTATTCTTCATATTAATTAAATGCAATAACCATATTGAGTTAAGAAGGTAGTAATTTGTCGAGAGTTTGCATCGATCAACAAAAAACCAAGGTTTTGTTTTAAGGAAGGATTACTCGGAAAATAAGCATCTCCGCGAGAATCTCTTGCTTCGACTTTTAACACCATCGTAGCTATTGACAAATCGTTTGATTTTTCCTGTTTTTGAACTCTGAAAAATTAATAATAAAGAAATATATGAAAAGTCCTCATTTTGAATTTACAATAAGGTGCCCAGACACATAATTAGATGGAAAGTTTTTGTACCTAATTAAATCCTTATAAATAGTTTTTGTTATGTCCAAATAAGGTTGCATAGTATCCTCATATTGGCATAAAGTTCCACCTAAGACTAACATTTGAAAAATAGCGAAAATGAACTCTTCCCTTTCGCTCTCTTCATACAAATTATACTCATCACATTCTTCATCTAATAACATCTAAAAATGGTTTTATAAATTAACATTCTTTAGATGTATAAGAATGTTTTATAGAAAAATTTAATAAAAGATTATGATTTTTTTAAATTCAAATTTGTATTTGTTAAAGTACTGTATCTTAAAATCTTACCCCTCGAAGATTATCAGATGTAAGAAAACCTTCGATTTCTATATCACACCTTTTACGTATGTATCCTGATTCGTAAACTATGTTATTATCTGAATTTTTCAGTTTATCGAAAAATGACATATTTAAGACAGAGCATTGTAGTTGTCTGATCTCCACAGAAGATGCAATTATTCCTGTGTTTTTAAAGACATTAATTGTATTGTACTGAATTATGAAGTTTCGTTATTTTATTTTGAAATTTCATTACTTCCGAAGACTGTCACTGATTGCTTCTTTTACTTTTTTGTTAGAGAAAAATCTGTATTTGAGTCTATACGTTTTCTTTACACAATCTTTGGATTTTTAATTTATATCTTTAGTTTTATAATTATTGATACCTTTAGAGGTCCAGTCATCGCCTACTTTAAGTTGTAGCGTTTTCGCCACAATTTCGTCTTTGAAAAATGCCTATAAAATATAAACCATTTATGTTACAATGTTAAAAAAGGTGATATTTATTTTTAATTTATTTCTTGTACCTGAGCATATATAAATTAATTACCTCTGCAAGATGATATTTATGATATGGCTGGAAGGCTTCATTGAAGGAAAAGTTTTGGATACTTATATTGTCTTTTAGACCCCTAAAAATCGAATTTTTAATACATAAAATAATTTATAACTATTCTTTGTATAAGTAAATTTTATTTACCATTTCATAAGAAACTGCTGTGTTTTTTTATTCTTTATACCAAGGTATTCTTTTTTCGTGAGAGGTATGAAAGTGAATTTGGGTTCCAGATCCATTTTTTTATATTTTTTTAAACATCTTTTGTTACTATGGCAACCTATACGATACGTAGAAACTACGTATAATACGTTTAATACATGATATACGTAAAAAATCCTCAAGTTACGGGTAACTACTCAACCCTGGTTGTTCCTGAACAACTTCAAAGAGTTCACGGGTCGCAAACTTCATATCAGTCAAACGTCAAAGTCAAACGTTGAAAATGGCGCCTGGTGTGCGTCAAAGGCAGCTCTTTTACCTAAAAAAGGACCAAAAGAAAAATAATGTAAAGAAAATTTCAAAGTAAGTTCCATCTAGAACATTGATATATTCCTTTTAAAAATATTTTGAATTCAATTTTAACACAAGAATGTAATTATTTAACACATTATTTTCACTCATGGTACCGGCTAATCTTTCACAGTTCAAGTTCAACCCACTTCTGGGTTCAACCATTGATTTTGTTTCATTTATTACATACATTAACAATGTTAATGTAACAAATGAAAAAACAATTAATCGTTCAACTGTGAAAGGTTAGATAACTCTGTGTACGTATGTTTATGTGATATATATATTATATTCTGAAGTCCAAAATTATTTACAGATATGAAGAACCATCGGATATTCGTCTTATATATCCTGGTGGAGATACAGCTTTCAAACTGCTTTTGTTAGCTAGATTTTGCTCTGCAATGTGGAGTCACATTACAGATTGCGATGAGACTTACAACTACTGGGAACCTGTAAGAATTAAAAATGTGTACCTACTTTAAATTATAAGTATTTATTTTTATTTTTAATAAGTTATTGTCTTGGCAAAGTTTTAGTATTAGAAGTTCTGTATAATTTAATTTTTTCGCCAAGTTTTATATAATTTAAACTAAATTTAACCTTTCTTTCTGTTCACAGAGTCATTATTTACTCTACGGTAATGGTCAGCAAACATGGGAGTATAGTCCAGAATATGCCTTAAGGTCTTACACTTATTTACTGATTCATTTGGTACCTGCAAAATTATATCACTATCTATTAGAACCAAACCCTGTTCTTGTTTTTTACTTCATTCGTTGTTTACTCTCCGTGGGGTGCGCACTCTCAGAAGTATATTTCTACAAGTGAGTTGAATTCATTAATTTAAAATGAAAAGAAAATTATACTTTAATCATAATAACATTTTCTGAATATTATTTTATTATATAATTTTGCGTTTTCAGAAACGTCTGCAGAGAATTTGGAGTTCACATTTCTAGAATGACACTTGTATTTCTTTTACTTAGTTCTGGAATGCATATATCTAGTGCTGCTTTTTTGCCATCGTCTTTTTCAATGTGAGTATCTGAACCACACATTTTAGTCCAGAAAATAAAAGGGCAAGGATTATCTGAAAGCTATTTCAAAGGTCCGCATGCTCATACCGTTTTGTTATGTATAACGTTCGTGTTCCTATTTATTCGTTATTTTTTTTTTTATGAAAAAAATATTTTCAGGTACTTAAGTACAGTTGCGATATCAGCTTGGTACGCTCGTAAATATGAATTGGCCATATTTGCAACTGCAGTGTCTGCTTTACTCGGCTGGCCTTTCGCTGCATTACTAGGGTATATATAAAATTCAAATAAACTTTAATACTCTTTAGACGTTAGCTGCAATTATTTTTCTGAGTAAATTACAGTTTTTATTGAATACAAATTTTTCTAATCTAGATTGCCTATAGCCGTTGAAATGTTAGTTCACCGAAGGGAATGGATTAAATTTTTCAAATGGACTGCATTGTCTGCGATAGTTGTCTTGCTTCCAATGGTCTGGATTGATTCATTGCATTTCGGAAAACTAGTTGTAGCCCCACTTAATATTGTTATGTACAATATTTTCACTAATCATGGACCAAATATTTATGGAACTGAACCTTTTAGCTTTTACTTTATCAATGGATTTCTAAACTTCAATTTTGTTTTCATCGGAGCTTTACTTGCTCCCTTTTTATTGGTAAGAATTATTTAAATCATTTGAATGTAACCCTCGATTTACCTTTAATTTAATGCTCTAGGATTTATAAACAATTAATAACTTACTAAAAATATGTTGCTTTCAGATTTTAGCATGGGCTGTTGTACCCGCTAAGCCTCGTCATAATTCGTGTTTACCATATTGGTATTCACTGGCACCACTTTATATATGGATTCTCGTCTTCTTTATACAACCACACAAAGTGAGATTTTCTAATTTTACATATCGAATTTTATAGACTCAATATTTAAAGCTTTCAGGTTCCAAAAGCATTGGGGAATTTGAATTATTTGCAAACTTAATTTAATTCTCCCACATTTTCAGGAAGAGCGTTTTCTTTTTCCGATATATCCGATGATTTGTTTGGCTGGAGCAATCTCTCTGGATATTCTACAAAAATTGTACTTTTTTGTTAGAACTACGATAAAACCATTGCCAGTTCAAAAGAGAAACACTCACTATTTGCAATTTACTCCGCATATTACGATTGCGGCTATTTTGATATGTGGAATTCTGGGATTATCAAGATCTTTCGCTCTGTATAGAGGTAACATAAATTATAAAAATTGGAATCAAAATTTAAGTACAAAGTAGGATTCGAAATTGTTCAATAAATAATATTTTTACTTCCGGTTATATATTTTTTTTAAAAAAGGTTACTACGCACCGATGGAAGTAATGATGGAAGTTAATAAACTGGGAATGGAAGGTTTGGTCCCAAAAGATGTAAATATCAATTTTTGTGTGGGAAAGGAGTGGTACCGTTTTCCAAATTCCTTCTTCTTTCCTTCAAACAAGTAGGTTACATATATTCTTTAATTTATAGAAAATAGAAAGTATTTAACACATCATTTGAAAAACTTATAATCAGAAGCAATGTATGTTAATACAATTTTAGAAATGTTCTTTTAAATGTTTATAACAAAAACATTTTTCAGTTGGAAACTTCAGTACTTAAAATCTGAGTTTAAGGGCCAGCTACCTCAGCAATTTCTAGACCATGAAAATGCCACTAGTATCATTCAACCACATTTTAATGATATGAATAAAGAGGAACCATCTCGATACGTAAGTTATTGACAAATATAATCATTTTGAATCTCCTAGTACATCGATTTGTTAAATTACTATATTGATATTCTTATATTAATTATTGATCTCAGTTCGATGTAGAACGATGCCATTTTATAATGGATTTGGATCTTGGTACCGAATCCGAGTTGGAACCAAATTATTCTCATCAACTAGATAATTTTATAGTCATTAAATCTGTTGCCTTCTTAAACACTGCAAAGTAAGTTAAACAATTTTCCTTAAATCCAAACAATATCACATTAAATCATTTAAGAACGTCATTAATAGATATTAAATTTAAAAAAATCATTTTAGCTCTCATCCATTCTTCAGAGCATTCTACATTCCATTTGTACCGAGAAGAATGTGCACATATGGCTCGTACAATTTGTTGCAAAGTACAAAGTTCAAGTTGACGTCTTCAGCCAAAATAAAACCTACCAAAGTAATATAAATTACTGTACGATTTTAACTTACAAGTTATTTTAATGTATGTATATATTTGGAAAGGTAGGTAAAAACAATTTTTTTGCTATTGTTTGAACTTTTACATTCTCATCAGAGAGAATTTATTATTATATTTACATTTTATTATTGGAGTTTTTATATTCTTTTGATTTAAAAGAAATTTAAAGAGTTCATACAAATCATGTCAGAGAGTGTAAAATTTGAATACAAGATATTTCAAACTGAAAAGATAAGACCACTAAGATTTTGCATTCTACATGCATTTTAAGTCAATAGTTTGTATGTACCAGTACAGTAGATGTTTAAATAATTTAAGATATTTGTGTAATCTAAGTCTCTTTTTATACGTGAATGTAAATTTAATAAGTAAAATAAGGTGTGAAAATCAATTAATTGTGGATACAAAATATTTATTTGTATAAAAAGTGCCAGGAACATAAAACGACCTTTAATTAAGGATTAATTGATTAATTAATTAATTAATTAATTAATTATTTTCCTGGCATTATTTGGGTTATTCCGAATGTAAATCTGTATAGGAACTGTTATGGTGTAACTGTAACTGTAAGAAAACATAAATTCATTGTAAATAAAATTTAGTTTAGGTGATTAAACTTATGTGACTTTCATTTAGAAAATGAAATATCTGATATAGTTTACGAAAGCAAAATTTCAATCCGCTTACATACTTTTTAATAAAAATAAAAGATCGTAAATTTTAAAACATTCCTTTTAACTTAACCCTATTTTGAATTTACGGAAATTTTAGAACACCAGTGCTGCCACCAAATAGGAGAAAAAAAACATCGACCTTATTTTGATTTTTAATGTTGGTAGTTCTTGAAATTGGAGTGCAAAAACGCGTAGAATCGAAGATGGCCGATGTTTTGTTTGTAAGGAGAGAACGAAATGTTATACAGCGGTGTTTAGATAGTTTTGCGGGCATAAATAAAGTGTGAAAGTCACATTTTATGTGCATGAAAAAATGAACGCTACGAGCCTGTATGTTTCTACATGTCGGCTGGTTGTACAAGCAGACGCCGAGGATTCGAATTCATGGACTGATTTGTACAGACTAGTTCCCTACTTGAGGCAAAGTCTCAGCTGTACCGTCTGTTCGAATCTTTTGATCGAACCTCATACACCGACAGAAACGAATTGTCAACACCACGTATGTCGCGGTTGCAGAGGTGGCCGCAAAAAACTAAAACCGTCTTGTGGCTGGTGCAAGGACTATGACCAATATGTCGAAAACGTGCAGCTCCGAATTCTTCTCCAGTGTTACAAGAAACTCTGCGAGTACTTGACAAGTACGAAAATATATGACAGTTTAAAATCACCAGTGTCTTCCAATAATACAGGAGCGAATGCAATGGGGGCCAGTAGTTTGATTGAACTAATTCAGGAGGGTGCGGGGTTTAAGGACGAATTTAAAAGTACCGCCGGTTTATCGAAATCGGCTTATAGCATTTTACCCTGTGTTTATACAAGTACCACGTCCACACAGACTCAGGGGAACGTTGTTCAATCTCCAGAGACTATTTCCCAGAACATACCTGGTACGTCCGTTTTCTTTAACTTTTTATTTATTATAAGCTTTATATTTATATGCATGCAACAGCGCGCGGGAAACGATAGACGATTCTGATTGCTATTGTTGATGATTTCAGTTTGAAATTGTAGAACTTTAAACACTTTATGATTGCCAATCAATTATTTTTGAAGGCATCTTGAATACCTAGTTCCGTAAATATTTAATTTTTAAGGCATCAAGTTTTTAAATAGTGAAATTAAATTTAGGAGATACCTTATTATTATTAAATTGTTAATTTTAAGTGACGTATTTTGACTATTTTTTTTAATTTTTAAAGTGCCATAAATTTAAATTTTAATTGAAATGTAGGCAAAGACTTTTTTCTGTGAGAAAAATGCAAGAGTACTTAATTAAAAATAATCCAGACATAATAATCTGCAGACTTAATCAACAATGTTTTTCTTTATCAATCGCAGAATCTCCGGCTATCAGATCTGTATCGAATGGGGCTTCGATATACTCTGTGATGTACGCTGGCTCTGGAAATAAAATAACGATAAAGCGAAAAGCTGCAGCTACTGAAGGATCCGATATATCGCAACGTGAAGGAGAATCCCCGCAGCAAGGATCTGTTGCGGGCTCAGTTAAATGCATATCTGCTTCGCAAATGGCATACGGAACTTCTTCTCAGAGGAAGTCATCAAAGAGCAGCAAAGTAATTTTTCTTTGAATAAAAATATTTCATAAAGAAAATATTGTTAAGTTTTGATAATTGAATCTAAATTCTGAGATTCTACATCATACAAACTTATTAAAATATTTCAACTAATTTTATTGAATTACAATTAATAATTATGTTTTCTTTATAGACTTCAGGGAGTTTTAAGAAGCCTAGGTCCAGTTCTACAAGAAGTAAAAGAAAAGGATGTAGGTGTGGCAATGCAACTGCCGTACCTGGAAAATTGACTTGTTGTGGTCAAAGATGTCCTTGTTATGTCGAAAGTAAGCCCTGTCTCGAATGCAGATGTAGAGGTTGCAGAAATCCGCACACAGCAGATGGTCTCAAAGTGCGTATTGTAGTATTTTTTAAATAATCAAGCACATCCTTCGAAACCCTTAATGCTCGAAAAGTAAAAATCATAACAGCGTGTAAGTAAAAATAAGTACTTGATTTAAGTGGAAAATTCGACATATTTGAAGGTAGAACATAAAAAGAAGCAATAAAAATTATGTCTTAACCTTTAAGTAAAGCAATGAGACTTGAGAAATTTTTGTACATCTACGATAATAATTCTAGTCTTGATTCTAAAAATGTAAGTTTCTCCTTCTAAATTTCAGATTCGCCCACACATACCGGAACTTCATAACCTGCAGCTGCAGCTATCGACACCCCTTAATTGTGATAATATGGCTACCGATCCCTTAGAATCGGTCGAACAATGTCTGTCTCCACCTCCAACAGCTATACAAGTTTTAAATGTCTACTCCACTCCCAGGCTAGATATTGATAACGTTCCTCAAAATTTCCCTGCCGCTCTTCTGGTTGGTGAAGATGCAATGGCGAGTACAGAAAGCGAAGCTGAAGACAGCGATATACAAATAGATGTGTGACAAAATATGTGAAGACATAGGACATCGTTTTTTAATGAAATTTTACATAAATAATTCCGTAATTTTTCATGTAAATAACTAAACTTAGGTCAATAGTCAAACACCTGAAAAATACGCCTTTGCTTGCTCGTGAATGGTGAGTGAATTTTATTGTTTATTTTATTTCGATCAAATTTCTTTTGTTTGATTTATCAAACAAAGTAAGAGTCTTAAAAATATTTAATTTAATAAAGATTAACGTTTTATTATTTTTTTATTTCTAGAAGGAAAACAATTTGAATCTGCAACACATCTGGATCTCGAAGAAAATAATTTTGTGACTCCATGCAGAAAGCTAGCAAACAAATTACACGTTATAAGTTTGAAAGAAAAGATAATACGTAATGTACATTTTTTTTATAAATATACATATATATATTTTGGTCTCGTTGTTTGACATAAGTTGAAGAGATCAACTGTTTTAGTATGCTTAAAATATTCTACTGACTCGAAATTCACGAATCCGCCTAACGTTTAGGCAAATTGATATTTGTAAATATGATTAGATTAATGAATTGTAGTTTTATCATTGTATAAAAGCTACTTTCAAAGACTTATAGATTATATTTTTTAGAGTAGGGTGGTATCGACACATGTTAATCTCTCTCAAGCACTAGTACAAAATTACTATAATTGGTGTGTAGCGATTATCATCACGCTTGAAATTTCCATTTATTTTAAGTTTTATACAATTTTAATTCTTACTTAATTCTGCAAGGATTGCCGATCGAGCCTCGTTTTTAAAAAGGAAGTTCTTCCATTTTTTGTTATCAATTTTATTTTTATTTTTGAGTAAATGTATGTGAATTGAGCAAAACCTTGATGTGTTCTCTTCTTTAGATATGAGATCTATTTGTGGTAGTGATAAACGAATATTTTTAACCCTTTAACGTCTGAATTAACTCTTGGGATTCAAATTTTATTCTCTATTCCTGATATTCAGGATTTTATCAAAAGTATAACATATAATTTTTGTTATATTTAATAGAAGAGTTGACAATAGTTCAAAATTTAAAGATGTGGAATTTCGAGATTTTCGCGAACACTTATGTAGTGTTAAAGGGTTAATTAACGTAATGTATCAACGAGGCATATTAGGAATACCGAAAAATAGCGAAATTTTTATATACAGCTTTTAATCTTAATTAAACAAGCTTCTTTTTTGTATTTTGATGTTGCATAAGTTGTTATTGCGAAAAATGTTTTATGAAATGTACGTAAAGTCATTCTAAAATTACTAATACTTTGAACAATGGGTGCAATAAGTGTTTCTAATTAAAAAATGGTGGAAGATACCTAAAACTTAGCTGATGAATTACTTAAAGATTTGTAACACGTAGAGAATTATTGTATGAATAGTCGGAAACATTGTAAATATACCAACATGTTTAGATTTTGAGAAATTATTGAGATTGAAGCATCTATTATATTATAGAAAGAAAAGAAAAAAAGCAGCGAGACTGATTTCAGTGGATTGTAATTACAGTGAAATGCTTTGTTACATTTTGCGACAGAACTAATATGTCTTGTTGGCGGAAGAATAAGATTTACTTTACAAAAATAATTTGTTACATCACGAAATATTCTCTAATTAAGAATTCACCCAGGCATTGTCATTAAAGGAATCGACAGAATAAAGATATTTTACATACCAAGATATTTTTATAATTATTATACATTTCCGCGCGCGGGTTGACTTTATTTTTAATTTAAGCAATTTTGTACAATATAAAGATTTACAATTACCCGTGTCGGCCTCAATTATCGATATACGACAATGTTTTGTGCGGTTAGTACTTCGATGGGTGACCGCTTTGAAAACACAAGTTTTCAAGTTACGCAATGTTTTGCGCGGTCTTTGATGTAAAATAAAAACTTATTTTTAATTTTAATTTGTCTTTGGGGGGGTGGGGTTTAACCCCCCCTTGCGCACGGCCCTGGAAAATACAACTTCTAAAGTTAAGCAATCATTCGCGCGGTTAGTACTCGGATGGGTGACCGCTTTATGAAAAAACCCCTGCGTAAGAGCAACCTATCATACTTCCGTGTAACGAACAGTGGCCCCAACTCTAGCCCCGTACTATACTGCGCATGCGTCGCACTCGGTATCTGATTGGTTGCTATTCGCGCGAAAATTTGAAATGCATAATATTTTTTAGCATTTCAAATTGCGCGCGAATAGTAACCAATCAGGTACCGAGTGCGACGCATGCGCAGTATAGTACGGGGCCACTATTCGTTGCACGGAAGTCTGATGGATTGCTTTTACGCAGGGGCTTTTTCATTAAATGGAAACAATAAAAATTGAGCGCGAAAGAACAATAATTAAATGGAAAATCACTTGAGAACTTGTGTTTTCAAAGCGGTCACCCAGGCCTAGGTTTTTGTAGGATGGGGGAGAAATAATAATTTAACAAAACGTCATTGAATTCATCGAGTCTCGAAGACTTGATTTTTTTTTATTATCATCATCATCATATCATCATCACCATCATCGGTATTATTGTTGAAAATTGATTAGTAGCCTCAATTTTTAATTTTTTCAACACAATAATCGATGTGTATCTTAAATCTACAGTTATGGTCACAAATTATTATGAAATTAGATAAGATCAATATAAATTTAATGCGACAAATATGTAGATTTATTTACACATTTGCGTTGGTCTTATAATATAACTTTGGGCAGTCTTTAAGAAGTCTACGATAAAACTTTGTGCCAACAATTACATTTCTTGAAAAAGGAATAAGTTAGGGTTATTTATAAGCAATAATTGTACATTTGAAATCACGGGTTCGACGATAAAAAAATTATAAGTATTTTATTTCGATTAAATTGAAACAGAAACCGGAGTCATGTGATAAGTCTAGTCTTCAATGCAGAATTAACATTGGAAAAAATAATATTCGTAAAACGTGGTGTTTTGCCACTCGGTAGTTTATGAAACAATCTGTAATTGGTTTAATCTCATTGTGTTAGTTTTAATATTTTTATTTTTTATATTTTTAACGTAGTTCAAACATTTTCTCTAACTTATTCCGTAAGCGTAAAATTTGATCTGTCCGAAGATTGTTTTTTACTTTCTAATCATTTACTTGAGTCTCTTCAATATTAATTGCTATATTCTAAAATCTGATTCAGTTTTGCGTTAAAAAAAATTTATATTATGAACGAAGTAATTGAATTAATATTAATAAATTTATCAACAAATTAATTACAAGCATAACTATTGTTTGCGAGCTCAAAATTTGTAGACAGTTTTAAATGAACATTTTAGTCTGTATTTTGCAATCAGTTTCCTTACTCGAATATTAATACCACTGTTTTGTAGAAAAATCGTACATATTAAAAAAGAAAAAAAGAAAAAGCTGAGGATTACAAATGTCGATTGCATCACCTTATTGCCGATCAAAATGGTTTATACGTCTTGGGGTAACGAGTTGGTATACTTCCGTTAATATGGCGTGCATAATGTTTCCATCCTAATTTATGGGCCACTTCAATGCACCTCTCTTCAACTTCTCTCACTGGTTTTTCTTCCAAATATCGTGTCAACAATTTCAAGTAACGACCCCAGTGTTTGTTGAGATGTGCGTGCCACATGTTGAGAGAAATAGCCTGAAGCCAAAAATTCAACATTATTATTAAGATATTTTTTTACACATTTGCACATTATAACTATATCAAAGTATAAAGATTAATTTACCTTGATGTCAGTAGGTTCTGCAAACTTCTGGACTTCTTTCCACACTTCGCAGAAGGAGTCAAGAAGTTGCTTATTCGGACCTTCGCCTTCAACTTTCGTTCTGCCGACGTAGAGTCGAGATAAGGCACAGCCTTTCTTCACTAATGCCTCGATCAGACAGTTCTTTTGTTTGTCCATTGTTGATTTTACTTTGGCAGCATCGGGTCTCTGATCGCTCTTCGAACCGAAATATGCTAATATTTTGTCCGAATCCACAGAGCTTAAAACTTTGTCAGCAACATTCAGCATCTGATTCGCATAATTTAGCGAAGTGTCTGGCAAATCGTCGTGGGGAACGTGTCGCCTGGCTTCTGTCAGATCCAAAGACGACAACATGGCAGTGTAAACTGGCAAATGATCTGGAAAGTCTGACTTCAACTCCACGTACAATTTGTGAGCATGTTCTCCAGGTTCTGTTCCCAAAAAGAAAAAAAATTGGTTTAACAGTTTCTTATTTAAAAAAACGTATACGAGAGAACAGATTAAATTTGTCGCATTCAAACTTAGTCACATGATAACTTATTGATAAAAGTCTATCATCTAATGGTTCGAAAAACTACATTAACGGAAACATAAATAACTAAACCAAATTTTAATCATTGGGGAAAAATGCACGTGTACTTTAAAAGAAAATTGTTTTGTTATAACAAACCTTTAATAAATGTAAAATATAAAAAATTAGTTTGATAAAAATCACAGATATTTGGGAGAAATTGACGAATTAGTCATCTTAATTTCACAATTTACGTGAATATCATGCTAGTAGAATCATTTTTTTGTAATGTCTTAAAAATATAGGAAAAGGGACATGAATTACGACTAAGTGTGACAAACCAATTATGGGCCGTCCACTGGGATCTTCGTACGGATAGGCCAATTTACTCACAGACGGTACTTTAAGCCGAAGGAATCACCGGAAATAAACAAACTGATATAACTTTTTCAATTTTAAATATAAGCTTAGCGATAGTTTATGTATTAGAAAGAAAAATATTTTAATTCTCGAATTCAAGAAAAACGGTTTTTGAAGTTTAAATCCACTATTTTTTTCACATAGTAAAAAAGTTGATAAAAGCCCTACGTCGAAAATCATTTACAACTTACCGAGTTTGGAAAGCCAATTGCACTTAAGGTCTCTTAAAGCCTCATTATATTCCTCCCACTTGGTTGAGTCCTTGTCTGATTTGTTATTTGAATTGGACTTCTTCGCTGGTTCGCAGAGGATGTATTTAAAAGAATGGCAATCAACCTTCTTTCCTATTTCATCTTTGCAAAATGATATTGTTCCTACAAGATAGGAACCAAGTGTCGCACCTTTGGAGAGTCTTAAATAGTCAAAAGAAAAAAAAAATTAATTGAAATTGTCTGTTAATAATCGTAATTCATATGTATGTTAAAATCAGTAAGTGGTCTATGTGAAAACAAAGCTTGTAGTGAGTTTTTCTGTTATATGGCTGCTTTCTCATAAAGTTAAGTTAGAGTTAAATAATAAATAACATACAATTTAAAATAGATTTTGCTCGCAGTGTTAAAAAAGCCAAAGCCAGTAACGGTTTCCAAAAATTTAACTCAAGAATAAAAAAAGTTATAAAGAAATTCAAAATACTAATTGTTCCAAAATATAACATTCGAAATTAAAATTAAATTCTTGAAAGTTTTCATAAATTCTCACAACGTTCATGTTGAAATCTCTAATATCACACTTATATCATTAATATTAAATGAAAGCATTAATTTTATAAGCGTATAATTAAAAAATGGTTTCAGGACATTAATTAAAGTGGTATAATTTATATAGTGAATCATGAGCAACTGCGAATATTTTTAGTTGACTCAATATTTCTCGATAATTTTGAATTGTGATAATTAAACAAAAATAATTAATAAGATTAATAGATTTAAAAGCATTGTCCTTAATCATTTTTTGTACTCGAGCAAAAAAAAATGAGCCAAAAGTATGATATATTACTTTAAACTCACATGACTTCGGTGCTGAGTGAAATGAAAAATAAAGCAAAGTGTCAATATATATATATATATACTATATAAATTCTTTAATAGATATTATCTATAAAATATATACTCTCATATATATTTATATAAATAATAAATTCAAGTCATAACTTTAAGTAACTGTAAAATGGCAACACATAGAAAATTTTGTAAAAAAAAACCATATATACTGATTTTCAACTATAATATTTATAAATCATTTGAAAATATTTTCAAGGCTTTGGAATACATAATTAAAAGTTAACTCTAATTGTTTACGGTAATGTGGGGAAGTGTGTTGACTTGACACCTCATACATATAACAAAATAAATTAGTATTGGCACTCACTTGTTTTCGTTGCTCATGGGAGCGATGTAAAGTGGAAGCGTGTGACCAGGTGGAATCGACGCAGCGATCATTTTTTTGCCTCCGACAAGTGCTTGAGATTGACTAGCATAAATATCTAGATTCACCTGCACACTAAGTTTCTGCGTCAGCAGCATAGGCATATCTGTTAACCTATCAAGTAGATCTCTTTTTTCATGCCGTACGTGCATCTTCATCGTATAGTCGCCTTTCTCTATTTTTTGAACGGTGTACTACGAAAACAAAACTTCGTTATTCTGCTATTCAAGAATTATTTCACAGATCTTTGTAAAATTGAAATAAATCTGTTACGCTTTATTGGCAAATCTTATTAGAAAATTGAAATGGATACCTACTTTGGAAGGATATGCATCACCGCAGCAAATAAGTTGTTTATTACAGTCGTAAATCATCCACAATTGACTTTCGTATTCGTTCTCGTACAACAAGTCGCTGAATAACGCGGCGTTTGGAGTAAGTTCCGTAGCTTTTGAAATGTGGAATGTATAAGTTAGCTGCAGTTCGTATATTTGACGCGTTGGTGGTATTATGTCTCTTTCTCGCAAAGGTACAATCTTAGAATCCGTGGGTCTATAAATTAAATCCAAGAAATTTATAAATAAGTCAAATCAATCTAAACCCAGCATTAATTTGATTAATTTTATATTTACCTTAATACTTGCACAGAAGATTTTAGAGAACAACTTGGGACGACCTCCTCGTTTCTCAAAGAACTACGTAACTCAATGCGATTATAACCATCCCCAGCTTGCATGGTAAGACCGCCGTTTAGCACACGAATGCCGTGGAATTCTATAGAGTAATCGATCATTATATCACCCAAATTTGCCCAATATTTTGCGACGGCAACTTCCAAAATGATTCCACCCTACAAAAAAAAAAGTTGTATTTTCTATGAAATGTTCAAAACAGAGTAAAATATAGTGTGGGACACTGTCAGGCAATAATTTTTGTATCAATCAGATGAAGTGTAGGAAAATTTGAAAATACCTGCACAGCAAATCCTTGAATGCTTTCAGACTGCGATGTCACGTTGATCATTTTATTTACTTCGAGATGTTTGCAAGACAGACGGGGTTTCAACTGAAGCGTGTGAGTTACGAATCTCCCACTTTTTTCCTTCTCAGTACCTTTCAATTTCAGAACTGAAACAAATAACAAATTAATTAAATTAATTTTCAATATTAAATTATTATTAACATTGAAACCAATATTTTTTTAGATAGTTTACCTGCCCAAGTTGCATCTTCGGGGACAAGAATGAAATGTCTCACGATGGTATTCGGTTTGAATAATACATCAGTATAGTTTATATCTGGCAGAACGGCAGTTTTTGGAAGAACAGCCGGTTGAACGACAGTAACCGGAATTCGGAAAACGGGTCCCTTATCAACGTTAGAGACATCGTAAGCTCGAATACTGAAACATTAATAACTCACTCAATATTTATAATAATTAAATTAATGGTTACTCAAAATTGAAGGATAATATTTAAAACATTTACCAAGTTGAATGAACACCTTCTGGTAAATTAGCACCATCTACTCTAACAGCAAAAGCACGGGGCATGTGCATTAGATCAAAATGATTGGGGAAATGTACCCATGATGCATCCGAGACTAAGGATAACTTTATATTAAAGTCTATTTTTCGAGAAGGATCTGTGTTTTCAGTATCCAAGAAAATGGGTTCTACAACGATGGAAATATCTTTCGGTCGATCTATTACCCCAGATCTTAAATGGATTCCTTTAGAATTATTGACGCCACAACTAATCGAAAATCTAACATCCCTTTCTGCGCTATCAGCAAAAGAGACCAAATTTTCAAAGGCTCGTTCCACTTGGAGTAAACCTGAACCTTGAGCAAATGGGTCAAGACTGTCGACGTACAGAGCTGAATTTTCAAGTGCTCGCTTTATACTGTAAGGAGAATAGGGACAATTCTTTGCCAGAAGTCCTGAAATGAGTACAGCTGGAAAAAATAGAAAAATAGCGCTTAGTAACTTCTCTAATTATTATTTAGTCTTGAAAAAACATTAAATCAAAGCTTTCATTGACAATTAGTTCGCACTCACCAACAGCTCCAGTCACATGAGGACTAGCCATGCTAGTACCATTGAGAAGTTGACTTTTCCTAAGAGTAAAATTCGGTACGCTAGTAATTGCTCCTCCCGGCGCACAGACAGTAACTCCAAAGCCTCCATCTATCGTCGGACCTCGTGAAGACCACGTAAATGGCATACCTGGCATTTTCTCGCGTAAAGAATATTCGGCGAGCATCATGTCAGGAGAAACATAAGCACCGACACTAATAATACTGCCTGTACCAATATCAGGTGGAGTCGCTGGAAACAAATGTTTTTTCCATTTATTTTTCAATTCCTTTTAGGAATTTATTTTACAAATTGATAACTTATTGATTTCGTGAAAAAATTTTCGGTACACTTACTGACGGTACAAAGAGCTGGACCTAAATTTCCAGCCGACGATACCCACGTGACTCCGTACGTATCTACAACTTCGTTCATAAGTTCTCCTATTCTTCCAGAATTGGACCAATTCGTGTGTTCGCCGTAACTCATATTGATGACATTAACCTTCTCTTTGTACCGCATAACTTTAATCATCGCTCGTACTATACCAGTTCCCGTTTCCATTGTTCCAATCCTTGCATCTCCAATGGTGAGTGAAATTATTTGAGCACCAGGTGCAACGCCGTTTAAATCCTTGTTCTCAGGAAAATTCGCGGCAGCAATTGAAGCTACGTGAGTTCCATGACCGGCTATACGTAAAAAACAAAAAGGAAGTAGCATTGAAAATAAGCTGATATAAGTCAAATGAATTTAAATTGAAAATATATATTAATAAAATATAAATGTTGTTACTATCATCGCGATTTATATCATAGAGCAACTTACAGCATACACTAACTATTTCTAAAGTGTTTCCTTCATCGTGAACATTGATTGTGACGTTGAGTTGGTCCTCCTTCGTGAGAGGTTTGTATTCTTTCGTAATGGAATATTCACCAAGATATACTCCACTTTCCAAATCACCTTCCTCGGAAGTGTCAATGCATGCTCTAAAAAAAGGTAGAAGGTTATATATGTACACAATTTTTCCAGGGAAAGTATACTGCCCTTATTTGCTAAAGATAATTTCACTTCCGGATCATGAATACTCACCTCCACATTTGTCCATCGTGAAAAACGACACAATCATAAGTTGGACCAACATCGACGTATTTCTTCTCTGCATTTGTTAAAACTTCAACTCTGGCCTCAAGTTCTTCCTTTGCCAACTTTTCATCCCAAGTTGAGGGCTGACGATTTTTCGATTCCAATATCTGTCAAGAAAAGGTGTTCATTCTTTTACTACTTAGATAAAAATATCAATTTTTACAGAAACTTTCCTAGAAATCCTACAATTATTATTTTCTCAGAATGAAAAGTCAGAAAAATTTCACTCTTTTATGATTAGGGAGAAATAGTAACAAAAATAGTGATATACTATAATAATTTCCCTAAATTAAAAAATATATATTCTGTTTTTTCTGTGAAATATCAAGGACGAGGACATATTTTTCCGAGCATTGCACCGAGAATATCGGTTAAAAATTCTGTTGTACCTGCACTTAGAAACCTGTGCTAACCGCATGGAGTTTTTAGCACAGCTTTACCCGTGTGTGTGAGCTGGTCTGTATTGAAAAAAAGTTCTTATTGGCACCTTACATAATGGAGTCAATGTCTTCGGCCAATCAAACTGCCAACTACAAAGATAGAATTAGTTACAGCTAGCTGTGACTGTTGTGAAATAGCTGCCCCAATTTATTTTATATGTGGTACCAAGTACTCCCAACTCACACTTCTACTATCTTTGGCCCACATGTTCTAAAAATCCAATTGTACTTTAGTTTTTCTCTCAGCCTAGGGTTCTGTTACAGAGTGAGAATCTACAATGTCATTGTATAATATTTTGAACGCGAAAGCGTGTCTCTTAAATTCTTACAACACAATTCTACGTATTTTAGCAATAAATCATTAAGAGATCTATTTCATTTCCAGATCTTTGGAGGTATAGAGCTTTTCCTAATCTGGAACACTTACCTGTAGCTGCCTCGTAGCTTCCGCCAAGGCTATTTTGTGCCCATCATCCCACAGACGTCTTTTCCGACTCGCTTCGATTCTCCCTCGTAATTTACTAGGATAGAGTGAATACGCATTTTTTACTCCTATATGATAATCTCCAGATGGATTACTCCAGGCATCAGGAATCTTATAGGATTTAAGAAGAATTAATTAATTAATTTTTAAGAAGACATTAACTAGAGTAAAAGGTATTTTATTAAAAGTTTAAAAGGCTTTTGATAAAACTGTGAAATAAAGATTTGGAATGGCTTTTAAAATATTTTAAACGGTAAATTTAAGTCAGTTAGTAATCTTACTTTCAACTTTCGGCCAGAGAGGCCTGTTATGTATCCATCTGTTGCTTGTACAACTGAGCTAGTATCAACATCACCAGCTCCACTGCAGTCAAATCTTTCAATAATCTTTGGCTTTCCATCGGTCGTCACCTACAAATAATAATTTATTTATAATTCAAAGATGCTATAGACGTCGAGTTTAAAAATTCCAAAGAAATTGTAACATTTTGTAAATATTTTGAGAGATTTGAAATTGAAACATATATGAATGCCACTAGATTTGAAAATATAAATGTACATTACATAAATAAACAAATAATTTTCATAAGATTGATAATGCTATGTTCAAATAATAATTCTGTTAAAAATAATTGTGCCTGCTTATAAAAAATTCTAGGAATGTGAAGAGATTTAAAAAGTCCTCCTGATGTTTAAAATTTAATTTAAAAAAATATATTTTATAAAATATGCAATAATGCTATATAAATACTTAAAAGCCTTTGAATGTTAAAAATAAAATATTACTTATAAAACACATAGCACTTCTTAGAAATCAAATTATTTCTCCAATAAAACTTCGTAAAATACAAAAATTGTTCGGTAACTGTACAATTAGTCACGACCTTTCTTCTTACTCAAAAGAAGAAAAATAACCAACTGACGTAAACAAGGTAAGGAAAATCTTAATATAGCAATTTAAATAAATTATTTTAATTCCGGGTTTAAAATAAAATAAAATTTATAAAGCACGATTAAAAAAGATAGTTTTAAACGGAAAAATAGATAATACGAACAAACAAACTGTGAAAATAATAAAAAGAATTTGAGTTGAAAGGTTTACAGGATGATTCTGAAGTATTGAAGCCGTGATAAGAACTGTAAAGAAAAATTTTACCTGCAAACCAGGTGCTCCAGGATCAACTCCAGAGTCGAAAATAGCGATAATAACACCTCGGCCGTCATACTCTGGATATTTGGTAAGGAACTGAGTTACACCCGTTTCTTTTTTTGGCAATAGGCCCCAAACGGGAAAATTACAATCAACGACATCTGCCATATTTCAAATGTCACTGCCACTGCAAATGCAGAAAAAAACCTCCCGAAATTTTTTACACAGCTTTATATATAGTATGCAGAGCTCTCAAAGTTATCAGCCTGCGCGCGCAGAGCGCGGTGTCTTCCGGTCTTCCCGTTGGAGAAATATGCTATTGGCTATAATCTGGCGCGCAATTCAAAATTGAATTAAATCAATTCCAGTTTGAATTGGGCGCCAAATTTTAACTAATGGCAGCACTTCTCCAATGGGAAGTCAACGCGCGCAGCCATTCGATTTTGAATCGCGCGCCAGATTATAGCCAATGGGCAGAATTTCTACAACGGAAGTTACGTGCGTTGCGCGCGCAGACAGCCCGCTTTGGGAGCACTGGCAGAGATCAGGTGATAGTATCAGAATATCATATGCGAAAATGCGAATAGCTCTTCTTTTACACCCTTGACTTCCTGTTCGCCTGAGCTGAGACGCAGAGACTAGGCGATTGTGTCCGGAAATCATAGTTTACAAAGAGCTCTTTGTTTACCTCTTCATATGTGTTTATGTTGCCTTATTCCACCTACATTATGTACTACGAGTTCATTCGATAGCAGAGCCGAGGTCCAAGTTAGCAGAACTACTTTTTTTTTTGTAAAAAGCATTACTTACCATATGAGTAAATTTAGACACAGATGTACGGATTTACCAACAGAGTTTGTTTATGTACATAAAGACGAGAGGTCAAGGAAGGTCAAGTACGTCAAAAGTCGTGTTATTGTCTGCTATTCCAAATTTTTAATGATCTCAGTATTATTGAGAAAACCCTGTACCAGTTGGACCTAAATAATGTCTGATAATTAATTTTATTTCAATTGCTTTTTAAAATAGTCTATATCAGTATCAAATAATGAAAATATTTCAAAAAATTGGGACTGTTGAGAAAAGTGAGGTTAGGACTAGAAAATCATGGCAGCTAGTAGTTTGTGTTTCTGTGCTTCGAGACTAAAAAAAACAGTCTCGCTTTTGTGATTTTTTAAATAATTAATCGTGTTTTCGACATATGTTACAAACAATAATATAGTTTTATAATTATTTATTGTTACCGACAGCTATGTTGTAAATCGAGTGATTGAGAGGGTTTTCTTGCCTACTTGCAATCGGTGAGCAAATTTTGAAATTTGTAAAATTTTTATCAAAGGATGTAATAGGATGTAATACATCCTGTAGGTTGCGTGAGTACGTGTATGGTGTGCTATTTGTCTACAAAACAAAATTTGAAATTGATCACTAATTGCTAGCGAATGCCGGAATGACTTAACAAATCCTCAGTGAAACATGTAATTTAGGCAAATAGATAAGAGAATATGGTCATGACCCAGCGGAAGATGAAACAAATTGCAATATTTGTCGTATGTTTAATACTAGGTAAGTAATTTTTTAAATATAGTATATAAACTAAAATTATTAAGTTTATTTTTAGTTAGTATATTAATTTATTTATATTTACTGAATTTTTACATAATTCATCAAAAGTTTGCTCCCAATTATCTATTTCTAACCTCCTTTGGATGACAAATTCTTAAAATAATAACCTGAACTCCTTTCAACCAAATATTTTTTCTTCGTCGTTCAGGTTTTTTTGACAGAAAATTTGCAAAACAAATACATTTCAACCCTCTCAACAAATTAAAAAATGTTATAATATCATTGAAGATTAAACTAATCGGACTTTATTATCTGAATTAAATTAATTTTTTGCAGTTCTGGGCTTATACAAATCCATAGTCAGCACCGAGGATGAAAAGTTTTTCTTCAGCAATCCTCTTCGTCATTTCAACAAGACCAATAATGTCAAAGTTGACGTTAAGTCCAAGCCGGATGCAGGAGAATCTGCAAAATATTCTCAAACTATGGAGATCAGAGACCTCCAAGAGGCGAAAGAAAGAATTCGCGAACTCGAAGGAAAGCTGATGCACATTGAAACAAAAATCGACAATCAAGTCCTTAAGAGCTTTCCTACTGTTAAATTTTTAAATTATAAGAACCGTAGACGCATCTTGGTAACAGGAGGTGCTGGATTTGTGGGTTCTCATTTAGTAGATCGGCTAATGATTGCCGGACATGAAGTTATTGTTGTTGATAACTTTTTTACTGGTCGAAAAAGGAATGTTGAACATTGGGTGGGCCACGCGAATTTCGAGCTAGTTCATCATGATATCATTAGACCTTTATATTTAGAGGTTGATGAAATTTATCATCTTGCTAGTCCAGCTAGTCCTCCACATTACATGCTTAATCCTGTAAAGACTATAAAGACAAATACCTTAGGAACTATCAATATGCTTGGTAAGTATCAATTACATATATGTAAAATTTGACAATTATAATTTTAAAAATGTTAATATTTTGTATTAAACTACGTAAAACCCATATCAGGTCTTGCGAAAAGGGTTGGAGCTCGAGTTTTAATAGCTAGTACATCCGAAGTTTATGGTGATCCTACCGAACATCCTCAGTCGGAAACCTATTGGGGAAATGTAAATCCAATCGGTAAATTTTAATCTTTCACTAAAATTCATTTAAGACAAATAAGATTTTCAAATGAAAAAAATAATTTTTTTGTGTTTATAGGTCCTAGGGCTTGTTATGACGAAGGAAAGCGTGTTGCAGAAACCTTAAGCTATGCTTATATGAGACAGGAAGGGGTCGTAGTGCGTATTGCACGAATTTTTAACACTTTTGGCCCAAGGATGCATATGAATGATGGTCGCGTAGTATCAAATTTCATCCTGCAGGCTCTGCAGAATGATTCTATAACCATTTATGGCAATGGAAAGCAAACTAGATCTTTCCAGTATGTATCCGATCTAGTCGATGGTTTAATGGCTTTGATGGCTTCCAATTATAGTCAGCCTGTAAACATTGGAAATCCCGTCGAACACACGATAGAAGGTATGTACAAAAATCAAAATAACAACTTAAAATAACTACAATTAATTAATGTTTATTAAAAAATTACATTCAATTTTAACTGTATATTATTTTTGTTATTATAGAATTTGCTTCAATAATCAAAGATTTAATAGGAGGCACAAGTACAATAGTGGAACTTGCCGCTGTGGAAGATGATCCACAGAGGAGAAAACCCGATATTTCTCGAGCAAAGAAATATTTGAACTGGGAACCAAAAGTTCCTTTAGCTGATGGTTTGAAGAAAACTATAGCTTATTTTGCAAAGGAATTACAGAGAACAAAACACTATCAGAAGGACGTTAATCAGTCTCCCTTAAAAAACGACCACGATATAATTGAGCAATTATAAGAATTTTCATTCACATCCAGTACGATATCAATTCGTTAAGGACCAAAATGTGCCAAACATCTCTCATCTCTGATTTAAAATTTTGCTTACTTTAATATTGTTGGGTATGTAACATAAACTTATTATTCTTTTCAATATAGATTTAAATGTTTTTGGCTCCCTGTTACCTTAAATTGTTTAATTATTCTTATTACAGATACGTTTTATGAAAACCGAACATAATTTATAAGACTCATAAAGAATTCAAGATTTTGTATGAAAAAAGATCTTTTTTCAAAGAAAGAATTCTGTTTATTAAAATTTTATAGATTTGAATATTTTCAGATTGATTAGGTAATAATATTGAAATGGTACGTAGATTTAATAATTAAAAGACTCAGAACCAAGTGACAAAAAAAATACTAATTTTTTTGTAATAGTAAATTAACTCTATTTTAAAATAACCTGCGGTGCAAAGCCTTTTAATTATTTTTCTATTTAATTCGGTGTGAGAATTTAATCATTGGTTTCAATGGGTGGGTCTAATCATTATTATATTAACGTTTATTCTGAAGAGCAAATGGAATACGTAAAACAAGATAGCGTCTGATTTGACATTGTGCATACATTTTAGAAACTACATGATATAGTGTTATACTTTTTCGCCTTACTTTGCCATCATTAAAAAATTAGTTCCTCTACTATGTAAGAAAAATGATTTTAAATGTGGTTATTTTATGAGGTGTGTTTTGTAAAATGAAAAGTGTACTTGGGTCTCGAAAAATATAATTTTAGCTATATTTATTTTTTTACAGTTCCTGAAGCTTCGCAAAGTGATGTTAGAATATAGATGTATATATAAATATAATGTCAATTATTGTTGAATGAAGAATTGCCATTTTCGCATATTTCAGTCTTATTCATGTAATTTGTCATAACGTGAATTGCCTGCCTGATACATAAATTAGAAAACATAATAAATAATGTAATATCTGAAAATGAAGTTGACTTACTCATATATATTTTGTATGTACTTTTTTTTAGTTTCAGTGTTCTATTTTTGTTAATTACAGAAGAGAGCAAATGTCAGTGATTGTCATCCTGCTTTGCGGTGAACTGTGGGCTTAAGAAAAATGTATAATTTAAGGAGATAGTTTCAGTCTGCAAAAAAGGCCGATTAGCTTCAATGTAAGGTGCGTGGGCCTTGACAGGGCGCGCGTACTAATCTCACTTCTCAACAAGAAAGAGACGTAAAAAACAAATTGACGATTTGTATGATGATAATCACCATATCCCGGATATCATTGTAAAGACCGAGACGTCGTTTAGGGTGGAAATGATTAAATCGCCTTGAAGAACAGACGTATCTTGTCTTTATACCACATTAGTACAATTTTCATAGCTTTTAACTAGACAATTTTGTTATAGTAATATGTATATGGTCTGTAGTAAACATTCCACAATTTTTGTTCAAGAAAGTTGTAATAATCACAATGTTTCTTCAAATAATAGTAGAGGTACGAAATGACTTGTGTGTCATTCATTGAGAAGGAATTATGTCAAGGGTCTGCGCCCTTGTGTTTGTGATACAATGAAGTCAAGAGGTAAAATGCATAATTTAGATTGTACGCAATTACTTATTTCAGTGTGCAGAAGAAAAGAAAGTGGATAAGAACTTTAGAACTGCGTCAGTTTATTTCAGAATTTAGAATTTTAAATGAAACTTGCCTATTATTTTCGGTAATTTTATTAAGGAACTAATAAATCAGATTGTTCATATAATCAGAAAGAAATAAAGTAAAAAAAACGAATAATGTTTTATCTACTATTTGATATGGAAAATTTATTTAAGTTTTTTATTATTAATATATTTTAATTATAATAAATATAGATATATGTAATATAGTTTTTTTTCTGTATTTTTCATGATATGCCCTCCTATGGTCGCCTAGGCTAGGACTTTAGGGCTTTGTTAGGCAAACCAAGAGCCAAGATCACGTATATAACAGAGGCAAGAAGAGTGGTGCGAACACTTCACGCTTCAGGCGTCAGCTTTCAGCTCTCCTCGACGACCAGAAGAGTCTCCGACGCTTCAAGTTTAGAGACAAGGGGTGGATATTTTTCAGATCACTCAAATTTGGCTCTTAAATTTAAGTGGCTCTTGAGGGGCGTTTGTTAAAAGATTCTTTAGACTTTTATTACAAAAAATTGTTTTAAATCAGGTGTCATAACTCATATTTTTACGGATAATAATATTATAAATTGAATCCATTATCTAAAATAATTTACTTTGATTTAGAAAAGTTCAGAAACTGTTCATGACTATTCTGAAACTTAAAACTATAAAGTTCTCTTTTCTGCCACGTTTGAATTTGCCCGCCACTTGACTGTAAGCTCTGCGCATGCGCAACTACGTGAGTCAACATTTTGTTTCCTTTGTAAGTTTCCATTAGTTTATTATTTATCTTAAACTATTATAGTCGAATTTAATTATTTTAAACCACCCTATTTATTAATTAGGACCCAGAACTTAAAATATGCAAAAAAAAGTGAGAAATTTAACACTTGATGTTCGAAATGCAGCTGATATGTATAGTGGGCTTTGCGCAAACTCGCAAATTTGAACGTGTTCTTCGTGAAATCGGAATCGTCACATGGAGCTGCGGATTCTTAGCTGAAAAAGGTAGATTTTTCGATGTTTTACAGACGGATCAAGTCATATTTTTTATTTATAAGTGGACAGTGTTCAATATTTTTGAAAAAGTATGGAAGATTGATATGGATTTGTCTTGCTAGGATCATTTTTGGTCCTCGAAAAGTTCGAGCTCGATTTGCCATTGTATCATTATGGCGGGTAAAGCGCAGGAGGCTTTGAGGGGATTGACACATTCTGCTTTAGTTGGTTTAGATCCACTTTTACATCAAATTTGGGTGGAAAGCTTGGTACGTTTCGCGACCAGGTGGACAAATTCGTTATTGAAATGTCTTTGAAAATATTTTCTTGTATTTCAGGCTTTTCTAGTGACCGCGGCGTATGCGTGACTCCTAGAGATTCTCGCATCTGAATCTGAAACTTCTACATTCTTTTTGGTGCAGGGAACCGAAAAAATATTTACCAGAGTCCTCGAGACAGGATTTTAGAGATTTTTCTAATTTTGATCAACTTCAATGACAACTGTGAAAAGTAGTAAGTAGAAGTGCAGCAATCATGAATTATTTTTATGTAATTATTTTTTATATCAATTGTTAAAGTACATAATGTCAAGAATAGGAAAAGTTGGGCAAATGTGGGAAATAATCAGCAAACCTTCATTCTTTTTAAGAATAGAGTAAGCTTTTCATTACTTTTTTGGTATATGTCAAATTGGATTATAGGTTAGAATTGTTGAATTGTTAATTTACACAATTCCATGTATAGGAGCTAAATTTCTGAAAATTTTTAAACTAATATTCAAAGTTTAGGAGGTCATTTTTATTGGCGATTGCTACATCGCCATAACAGTGAAGAACTGCGAATGTAAGTCAAACTTTAATTTATGAAATCAACTAGTGACAGCTAATGTAACTTCATTGTTTCAATTAGCAAGTGTATTTATTAATGTATATTTATTGCGTCAGGTTAATCTTTTCTTGGTATCTGGGATAAATAATAATTTCGTTGCATATAAATCAAAACAGTTTGATAAAACAATACTTAAAATTAAATAAACCAAGAAAAGGTATAGCAAATGGGAAAATGATATATATTAAAATAAATCTAGCATGTTTTAATTTATTATTCCATATTCTCTTCAAAATTTCTGTTTTAAAAATCTAGCAGGGTGTCTGGCAAACTTAAAACCTGGAAATATTCTAAATTATATAGTTTTTTGTATTTTCTGGAATATTTACAACATTCCGATGTAAAATATTTTTTCAAAAATAAAGATACTTAATTTTTTTGGAGTTCTTGTGTTTAGAAACTTCCAAAAATATGTATCTTAAGAAATCTTTCTACATCTCTATAGTACTACCACTGTAGTACTACTGTTTTAGTAATTTATTAATTCTTTTTAATTTTTCAGATCTGATGAAATCTAATGACAAGAAGATCAGAAGAAAAAGTGGACCCTGCAATCTCCCTGTCCCTGGTCTGTGGAGAAGTGTACAGAAGAGGAGAGATCTCCAGAGACCGGCTTGAATACATCATGCTGCCATCGTTACGACGTGGGATAGTTGCAAATGTAAGTGAATTTTTTAATTCCTCCTATTTTGAAACATGCCAGGGCTGAATGGTCCGAACTGGCACGGAAACAAGAAATGTGGTGCTTATCATGAACGTTGTACAATAGTAAATGAACAAAAGGAGATTACAAACTCGTGGAGCTCAAGTCTTTTCTAAATTTAAAATCTTTAATTGAAAAGAAAAAAATTTCAAACCAGCACAAAAATAGGCTGTAGGACTTCTTAAACGAAAAACTGCGCTTCGCCTTACTATGCGTTCCACCAAACACGACGGTTTTTACTACACTAATTTTCCAAATTTCGATTGATAGAGTAAATCAGTCTGTTGAATTTTTTATTTTAGTGTTTAATAATCTTCAATTTATAATTTCGTGCTCCGTTTTGCGCATTCTTTGCGCGCAAGAAGCAGCTGTTCGCCAGCCTGGAGGCGCCTGAGCGTTTGTCTGGAAATTCAGAATCAGAAATCAGAATTCAGTTTCGTTGCGACCATCGGCGAGGTCGCATCGTCGGCTAAAATATTTTGTGTTGGTCTGTGTTTGTGTAAATGCAGCCAGGTTAGTTCGCCACGTGCAGTTTGTGAATTTTCAAACATTTAGAGGAAAACTTAACATATTTTAATAATGTGTTAAACACATTTGTACAAAATCATCATATCAAATTCTCTGCTGTGCAATTACGCAAGGAACTTTCTTCACTGGTGTGATCTTTTCCACTTGGGATAAGAAGTAAGTGAAGTAACATGCCGGCTCAGGTGCTGATGATCTGAAAATTGCAACGTCCTAATAATATTTTGAATGATTCTCTTTAAAAGTATAGGAACTGAAATCACTATTTGAATTCTATTTTAGCGCGATCCCCACTAAAGCAAAGGAATTTTAAGTGTTTTCTAGTTATTTTAATAATAGATGAATGGGTCTTGCACCTAAATGAAAACAGTTTAAAGCAACTAAAGGGAATTGCAAAATGGAGTCCCTCTGAATATCCTTTTTGGAAATTTTGGAAATATTTAATATATTTAGGATTAGAAAATAAATTTTTTCTAACTTATTTTACCGGCGACAATTTGGCATTTAATCTCATATACTTAATATGTCGCTCTAATGTTTGTTTGAATTTTCAGAGAAGATTAGTTATAAAAAAGTAGTTTAAACTTAAAATTAATAATTATTCTAGATAATTATAGAAATTTCAATGATAAACTCCAAAAAACAACCCTTATTTTAAATTCCAGCAAGAACTTTCAATGCAAGTTCAAATTGTAATTCTGTGATAAATTCAGTAAAATAACTGCAATATCTATTTAATTTTTAATATATGGATACGTCCTAATATGAAATAGTTTGAAATTACTAGAAGTCTGAAAATTTTGAAATACTTTTAAATCGTGAGATAAATTTGCGAGAAGAATCGTGAAAATTGAGAATTTGAAATCGTCTGCGAAATTAAAATTACGTTGCTTTAGCACATCAAAAAGCCTAAGTTTAAGAAATAAAAACTAAATTAATTTTTATTTCTAGAGCTGCGTACTTTTTAAAAATAGATGTTGGCATTCCACTTATGAAAATTAAAATACTGAATTGTTACGTTACATAACAACGCAATTGATCTTATCATATAATTTTGACTAAAAGAATTTTAGTCACGTAAAGTTCGTGCGAAAGAACATTAAAAAGAGCGAAAATCCCATCGTGAGAACTTTTTTTCACCAGCACACAGTGATTAATATAAGAAATATTTTTGTGACTGGAGAAAAATAGCTCTGAAAATAAATGAAATTTCATTTAATCATGATTTAACACAATTTAATTGTATTAGACGTGATTGAAAATAATCTTTGATAATTATTATTGAAAATCCATTAAACTTCTTTTATTAAAAGATCTAGTTATACTTTTGGACAGCAGTAAAATTATTCGTTGCCAATAAATAAATACGGGAAATTTTATTGAAGAACATCATACAGCACTAAATTTCAATCAACCTATTTTTTCGTGAGTGCTGCACTTTTTGTGAATATTGTCGCCAACTTGGCCGTTATTGGTCTATTTGATACGAGTCATACTTGGCTCGATATCAACCGCCATAACATTACTTGCGGGTAAACAATCTTTAATCTCATTTATCCATCGCGAAAAATATCGAAATTATGTATGTAAATTAAAAATATGATAAGAACTTTTAGATTATTTTAAATTATGTCAATAATTTAAATCAACTTGGAGGAGACAGATAAATTTAATTGGGGAATAGCAATTATGTATATATATATTTTTTCATTTCATTGAAAATAGAAGATAATGCGAAAACACGATTCCAGTCGTTGAATATAAATTGCGAAATTGTTTTTGAAGGACCTTTAATAACGTTTCCTTGCTCTCGAGAGATCCTTCTGTTATTGGAATCGTCAATTCGGAAGTACTTCAGTGCACAAAGCTGGATATCTCTTCCGCTTCTTCCAGGGAAATCGTCTAGAAACTCTAGAAAGCTGATGTATCCTAGGAAAAATATTTGTCCTGCCAAAGGGCAATGCTCCACTAGCCAAGAGCTATCAAACGAATGTGAATGGTGTTCGATTTTCAAAGAAGTTGTCCCCTCTTATATGCCCCCCACTCATTTTTCTTTCTACCTTTTCAATAATGCTAGAAAAATAAAATCTATTCACTCGGCCGCTGCAGGAATATTTTTACGTCTTGACAGTTCAGAATTGATCCGAAATCAATCTTCTAGAATTTGATCTTATCGAATAGAAAAATATCCTCGAAAATATTCCACATTTTTCTAAATAGTTAATGAAGATAATTAACTGTTCATTTTTTAATCTTGTAAGGGATTTCTTTCATCAAATTAACAACTAAGCTAAGCAGAGCTTGATTCGATTAAAATAATAATAAATTTCTATTGAATAATCAAGAAAAAAACAGTCGAAACAGGTATCTAATTAGTAAACTATGGTACTGTTAATTTTATAAGCCGTTTCAGTCATTGAATTAGAGTCAATGATAAAATTCAACTTTTCTTTTTTCAAGGCACTGCACTTGAGACAAGTCACCCGTCGATTTACCGTCAGTTTTTGTGCATAATTTAAAGAGAAAGTCGTCTTATTCCAGACGGAGAGGGTGAAGTGAAAAAGCGAATAAAATGTAGAATTTGAGAGAGAAATAAGTAAACTCAGACAAGAATGAATCTTAAGTACTATGGTCTTGTACTCCCTACGCCAGCCACGTTTTGGCACAGAGATTCGAGTTCTACCTTTTCTTTAACCTTTTCCCACCAAGAGCATATTTCCAAAGTTAGACGAGCATTTCTTGCATTTTAGGCATTTCGTGGATGTTCGCAAGAATACCGATTTATCATTAGCAACTTCAATCTATTACCCAATGTTAAAAATTACTTTCTCTTTTTCCAATTAGACATTTTTACTGTAACGTCATCACTCTTGAAATCTGGTGCACAGTTGCACACTCCCTTGGTGAAATCGTTTGCAATCTCACAAACTCCTTTGAAATGTTTGAAATCTTTTTGGTACTTAAAATCTTTTAAGACCCCAGAATCGCTTTAAATGTTTTGAAATTTAAAAGAATCTCTTTAAATTGCTTTAAATATTTGGAAATCACTTAAAGATTTTAAAATTCTTGGACATCTTTGAAATTCCATGATATTTTTTGCAAATCTTTTAAATTCTGTTAATTATTTTAAATCCCTTAAGTTTTTTAACAAACACTTTGATATCTTTGCAATCTTTTTCGTAATTCGAATTATATACAGGCAACAGTAGTATAGGTGGAGAAAGCTTTTTCAAAAAATAGTATCTTCTAAAAAAATTCTAAAACTCAAGTATATTCGATGAAGGTGCATTGCTGAAGAATCATTATTCTTCAGCAATGATATTTGTATCTTTGCATTAAGAAGAGAAGTGTCCGTGTATATTGTATACGACTATGCTACTCTTCGCAAATAAACTGAACGAGGCAGAGTTGGTGATGGTATTTCAGAACGTGCAGGTATGATGTCGAGTATTACTAGATCTTATCAAGCGTGCAGGTAACTAAACGCTGTCCACGCAGTTCTCCTTACAGTGCACATATTCAGATGTGTATGTGTGTACATAGTCTGTACATATAACATGTGTGTCAACTTCACGTCTGGACAAACTAGAATCTCTTCAGGCACACCTCTTGCTGATGACGTTTGCATTTTCATATATGCCAGCAAAATGTGATGTCCATTTAATACATGCCAGATATTTTTGTGGAATACTTGATACATCAGTGGTGATCCAGCAGCTTGAGTCCTATTGCCAATTTAAATCCTTTCAGGATCTGAATCAAGCACTCAGAGCTGAACATTTTAACTTAGAGGTAGAAGTGGAAGTTATTTCAATTTATCTTATACCACCTGAAATTCTATGTAGAAATTTATGGGATGCGATGTGCTTACACCTCTCCAAACTGTTAAAAATGTTTGAAATTTTACCACTCTTCTAGAATATCAGAGTTATGCAAAATCGCAATATACATGAGACAATATTACAATTCCAGTATTCGAAAACTACAATTCCTTGTAGTATAAGACACTTCTTTAAAAAATGAATATCGACCTCATCGAACTTTACTACTTTCTCTAGAATCTTTCTCAACATCTTGCTATTAATAAATATTCCACGTTTATCTATTCTGACATGATTGGATCTGAAGAAAATGAGATATCAAGTAATCAATATTTCTCAAAGCACAAAGTATCTCAATTTTCACTATGTATGTATATTGTATACTAAGGCACAAATGCGCGCGTGAGAAAGCTATATTCCTTGTAAAATTACTTTAATGAAAACTGACGTTAATAGTAGAATGGTTGAGACATTGTTCAGTCGAGAGTCAAGAAATTGACTTTGATAACTCATAGTGTATTTAGAAAGACTGGGAGATAGTTTTATACTTGATTTTCCATCTACCTGTGCATAGTTTGTTACAAAAGATGATTGACGTAAATTACAAGACTTGAATATAATGAAAATGTGATGATGTGAAAGAACAATGAACATATAACAGGACAATGAACATATTATAATTATGAAATTCAATAATAATGATCAATTCTCAAACGTACTTGATTGTTTCATAGTAATGTATGTCGATATAAAAATATCTGAGAATATCTTGATCTGGCTTCATATCGCTCGAAATGTCGATAATATTTTCTACCCAAGATTGTTGGATATTCAAATCTTTTTAATCGTTAAGCCCGATACATAATTTATATTCATAAAAGTATAAAAATAAAAAACTTGAATCGACGGAAAGCACTGATCTCTATATAGTGGAGATCAGAGACGGAAAGAGTCTATACGATCTTTATTTTATTATAGATGGTTGAAATCTATTTTTGTTCAATACGGTATCGGCAGTAAAACAGCACCAAGGTAAAGGTTAAACCGGAAGGTCTTGAGCATAATTCACCCGTCTTTTTTTTTGTCTTGACATCGAATTAAAACTGTATATGAATTATCAAGAGAAGTTTATTTATAGAAAACAGCTTTTCTGAGGTTTTATAATCATCTGCGATTTTAAAAATAGCTCAAATAAAAGTGGAAATAAATAAACGAGCTTTGATAAATAGTACAAGTATTATGGAAGTACGGAATATGATTCCTTTTATTGCAAGGTGCTAACCCGATAAATTTTGCAGGGCACACGCAAGGGATTTTTTGCCTTGGTGTTCTCGCATTATCTCTTATACTCTCGTATTACTTCATCCTTCCAGCAGACACGAGACGATAATAAATGATTCTCTGAAGAGAGGTAGCGTATAACATAAATATACCCTATTATAGAAAATACACCAAGAAATGCGTCCCCTATCAACCAAATAAAGTATTTCGTATAATATGCACCTATCAGAGTGTTGGTTTGAACAGTAGATCGTTACGCCTCCATTAGATAGAGATTTATAATTTAATCGAATTTAATGGGATTTCAGCGTCATTCTGTGCTTACGGGAGTACTGAGTCTGTGCCAGGAACCCGATCCAAAAGAGATTTAATTTAAGCGCCGAAAAAAATGTCCTCATGTTGGCACCCTCATCTTGAATTAAAAAAAAAATCATAAATAACATTGTTCTCTAATCTTTCGAAATTTTTCTATTTATGAGAAATTTTCTGTGTTCAATTTCTAATTCAAAAGGTATATGAAGATTAAGGAGGTTGGATCAACGTGTACAAATAAGTAATTTAATCAGACTTTACGAGCGGAAGAGAAACGTAAACATCAACCCGCGCACGTCCGGTATATGAACTGATTTTCCCGCACTTAATAGCTTATAAATGAAAAAGAAATCAGGCAGAGGAACAAAGAAACCGATTCTGTCAAAATCAACTGCATCAAAATTACATGATTTTAAGTTTTTTTTCTGGGTAGTTGGGTAACTTATAAATTTGATACTTTTGCCAAAAAGTCGAGAGGTATTTACGGCGAAATAAACTTCAAACTGTTTAGTAATGAGCTTAAAGATTGAAATATGCTAATTGAGGATGGATGATCGAGTGGGTTATCGGATGCTCTTTTCAATACATTAAATGACCGCCCATCGCAATCTGTTGGCGATGTAAACTTTATGGGTGACAAATACAAGACATCATTGCGTCAGAGAAGCAATCTACAAGAACATTATTGATGCCTCTTTACATAGTGTAAAAACTTCTAATGGGAGATTTTAGAACACGTCGAGAAGACATTTCAAATCACACCCGATAAAATACGAGCTTGATGAAAGATTTAAAAAAAACTGGTTGCGATGAAAATGGAAATCTTAACTTAATGTGGACATTTGTTAGCAGCCACGCGAATATGTTTCTTGTCTGATTATACGCACTTCAATTAAAATATTTAAGGTACAGTCTAAGTTACGACTATAAATGATTTTACATGCCGGCTTTTCTTCAGAATTTAGAATTGAGAAATTAATCTCAGCGTCGATATACCGACTCATAAAATGGTGATTATTCCTACTTTGTAATTTGACAATAAAATACACATGCATGTGTAATTAGAGAGCATCAATTTTGTTTTTACAGGAACATTAAAATGTTTCAACTTCAGTGTCTTGCAAAAAGAACAGATGTTTAAATATGCCAATGAGACGAAAAAGATTAATTTACAGCTTTTAAAAAAAGTTCTCACGTTTCTTAAATGTTGTCTAGTTTAAAAATTCATGACCTTTTCTTTCCGTACGTACAAAAACTTTCGAATCAAGATCTATGTATAAGTATTGAAATACAAGATCGTTGAATTATTCAGGAGATTATACAATTGACAGCATTAATGAAGTCGTCAAGTCTTGACTATGTTGATAAATTATGTTAGTAAAGATGAACACTGATAGACTGATATAGATTATATTGACGTTAAATACTTCTTACTCTACACTAAGAGTTGCTTATACAAGTGTGCCTTTTCGCAGCTAATCGTCAAATGCGCGAATATCAAGACTATAGATAAACTTGTTTAATAGGAAATTATATTTTCGTAGGATTTAAAAATTTTCAAGATTCATTAAATGTTTTTGGGATGTCTATAATCATTAGGAAATTCCATGTGTGGGAAGCTTTCAATTAACGTTGGGTCGGTCTCACCGTGGGAGAAGATGTGTTGGCATGAAAAATATTAATGTGAACCATCAGAACAAAAGTGTGCACTGCAATACGGAATATAGGGAGAATATGTTCGGCCATATGTTGCCATTTTAGTCAGCTGTTGGTGACGGTAGTAACTGCTATGCGGACAGTAAGAGAGACTATATCTATAGACTATTTATCAGTTCCCGACCCAATCAATGTACCAAATGCGATTGTTAGATAGACGATTCCCCATGCAATCTGTACAACAATGACGACTCGAGTAAATAGGAAACTGACCGGTAGTATCAGTGATGTCGTTTAATCGACACATTTCAAGGACTATTGTTCTCTACTGATTGATTAGACATTGGGGAAACCACTCCTCAATTGTGTAGTTTTCGATACGTTTCGTTATAAGTGTACTCTTTTTTACACTTTCTTTTCAATTCAAAATCGTAAAACAATCTTTGTTGAAACATATTTAAAAAATGCTTTAAATTTGATTTATTTACTACTCTAGACGTTCTATAAAAGAAGTGCCAAACTTTATGCTTTGGGGACCAATGAAAAGTAGTTGGACGGTATATTATTCTTGTAGCAAAGGAAGCCAGTCTTGATACTCTTGACCAGAATAAATTAGCAGGTCTGACTAATACCTTCATCTTGTATTTTATAAGGCTTGAAATTTGAATCTAAATAGATATGGTCAGGAATTTTTCGACACCTCATATCAAATTACAGCGACTTGCCCTCCTGAGTATATTTAACAAGTATATTTACTGCTCGGTTTATTGTTCGCAATTTCAAATTATTTAATTATCATACCCTGAAAAATTTATATTAAATTGGAAAAAATTCGGGAATTGGCGGGAACTTTTTTCTTTGATTGTTATGGCCACCCTGAATATATTTTAATATTTAAAAGATTTTGCTGCACAATATATATTCTGTTAGACACTTTTAGCATACACTTCAGTGAAGGGCGTATTTGGTGAAGCGTAAATTTTTTCAAAAGACTTATGGCGATTTAAAATTCATCGAGAATGTCATTCCAGTCGCTTGCCAAGAATTATGGGCCATAAATGTACCAACAAAGTGGGAGAAGATGGCAAGAAATGTCAGTGTGGTGTTAAAAAAATCCATAAAGTTATTCGTGTTAAACCGTAGTATGTATTATTATATACTATTATGCAAAATCATGTATCCTTAATCCAAAATCAAATATGTGAATTTTCAATATTTCAAATCTTAATTAAAGTCAATTAATGTCGATCTTCAGTAATAATCTCTTAAGTGATAAGTAGGCAAAGCAGGATGGAAACGAAAGCCCGTTCGCCTACAAAGTCTATGTTGAATAGACACAGAAAATGATGAAAGAGGTAATTTTCTTGTTACTAAGAGTTATTCAAGAATCTTTGCCTTCTAGACGACGATTCATTAGAATTCAGAATGACTTTCATGTTGAGTATCTCACAATCAATCATTTCCTGCCCTCAACAGGATCTTTACATCCCACTGCGATTTTAATACCAATAACTAATTGCTCTGCATTACACTGACAATGATCCGAGAATTTTATTGTATTTTATCCAATCAATTCTGTATAAAGAACATATAGTTTAGATAGAAAGCTTCAAATTAAAATCACCAGAAAATATTAGCTAGATTATCCGAATTTTAGTCGAAAACTACTTTTTTTATGGCTTTCCTTTATTGTGTGTTACTATTTTCTTTATATATTATTTGCTCTTCCTTTTCGCTTTTCAATTTGCCCCTCCCGAGTGAATCCCCATAAGACTCAGGTTCATCCTTTTATCTCTGGAAGCTGGCAATCCTTACATCGACCCTCCAATTATTCGATTATCTTCAACCCTGATACTTTCCTTTCTAATTAAGGGTATTTCTCTTTCTAATGAAACCGATTTGTTCTTTTTGTTGTTGAAATGGAATCCAAGAGATCGTGTCCCCCATTTTATCCTTTCCACTCTTCGTTTCTTTATTTGATCTTTAGCTTGTCTCGCGCCCACTTGATTTACTTCCTACCTGATCAATTACATGATCAATGTTCCATTGTCAATGAACAATCGATTTGAATAAATTAAATGAAAGCAATATCGACACCTATAGCTTTATTATTTGACTATTTTTTTGATCTTGGTGGATAGTGCTTTTGTATTTAAAAGATTAATTTTTAATGCCTTTGACATAAATGGATGAACTGCAACAAGAGTTAAAGAGCTCGCGAGGCAGAGAGATTGACTCGTCAGATTGTGGTCCCTTTATATCCTACATAATCTATATATGCACCGATTGTCTTCTTTCCATTCTCTCCTCTCGTTTTTATTCCTTGGTTTCTGATACGTTCAGGGCTCGGAACCTTTTAGCTGAACCTTCAAAAAATTGGAAAGCTCAGGTTCAGCTCCGTCTTTCCTAAGTTCAATATTATTTCAGGAATTAGAATCCCGGAGCTTTAAAAGGTCCAGTTCCAATCTTTTGTCCCGAACTTGTTAAAATTTTGAAGGTTCTGAACCCTTTAAATATCTTAAGGGACCTGCATCTTTTTAGACTTAGTGGTTCCAATCCCTGGATATTTCTCTTCTCGTATCCTCTTCTTAACTCTCGTCTTTCGTCTTTCCTTTTGGAGAACTGCAAAACCGTTCTCGGCAGAACCGGGAAGTCGAGATGTCGAGTACACAAGTCGACTCACACGGCTTGGTCAGACAAGCACTAACACTTATATATTAACTGGTATTGGAGACCGATGCACATTTGTTTATGTGTTAATGTGTTCATGTATTCATGATAGCACTGCTTTTTAGCACTATTCTGCTTTTCTCCATATCTGGAGTATTTCAAACCACACTCGAAGAAAAACTTTAGAGTCCTAAGGGCATGTGTTACATTTACCATACAAGCAAAATTAGATTACCCGGAATTTTTTCTCACAATCTTTACTTTCCCCAAAAAAATAATAGTATCTGAATTTGTTAATGACGTTTACTAATATGTTAAGTCATTGCTTGCAGGTTTTGTTGCTAACTATTGCTAAAGCTGTCTATGATTCTAGGGCCGATGCATCAACTAATTTTTTATCGGGGTAAATTTAATCGGGATAGAGTATAGAGTAAGTAGAATAAGGAGATGAAGGAGGTCGGTGATCAAAAAAGGAAGGAGAGGACGAGAGCGACACGACGGGACGGGAAGATTTGACCAGAAAGGAGACGAAGAAGAAAAAAGGAGATGAAAAGCCTAACAAGGGCGAGGATGCAAAAGTAAAGGCAAGAGCAGAAAGATAGAATAAAAAGGCGTGCAAATACGACAAAAGTGAACCAGCAAGTGTAGAGGAAGAGAACTGGTGCAAGAGAGGAAGAAAGAAAGAATCGAAAGGACTAACAAGGGCGAGGAATCGAGGATACGAGGATATACCTACAAGAGCAAGTGCCTGAATGCCCTGAATGCCCATTGGCCCTTATTGCGAGATGGTTTGCCTGGGTTTGCCCAACAAGACTCACCGCGAACAGATGGAATCTCTGTTTCGAGCCACATCTGTCCATTCTTGGAAGAGACCTCTTACTCCATTGGTCACTTGAGATTTGCCTGGATCAAACAGCATTGTCGGATGGATAATTGGACGTACGTGGAGAGGGTGTCAGTGTCACTGAGTCATACAAACGAGTCCCTCCGTCCCATGCTATCGCTGGAAACGAGTTCCAATGTCTCTTTGACTCCACAATCTCTACAGACTACTAGCTCGACCCTCGACGTGGAAGTACCTATAGCCAGAAGTTCTTATGTTGAGATAAACGGGCACTTAATTTATGTAATTTCATAACTTTCAATGTTTAAGAAATTATGACTCGAATTATGATATTCGTGGAATGGCTTTAATAGAGTATTTATGGTCATTCTCATAACTGGAACGAGATTTACATAAACGATATAATGTCGCTTCCTCTTCCCACTCTTTGATATATCTTCAACTGATACTAACATATGGCATGATTCAATTCATAAAACTATAATTTAAAGTTTAAATACATCGGACATGAAGAGTAAAAAAACATGCGAAAAAATGTCAAAAAATGATCTAAGGTTCTTCAGAGGTGAAAGTCATAAGTCCGGTTTAAATTACACGCCACTCAAGAGTCAAGTTCAGTGTGTATACCTGAGCTAGTGCTGTGCTTCACTTTTGTATTTCAATATAATCTATTTTTGCAAAAGGGAAAAAAATCAACATTTTTAGTCTTTTCGATGATGAAAGATCACACCCCGATCTATTTTATCAAAGTCTTCTCCAGAGAACTTATAATAATAATTGGCGCTCTTTCTTTACTATACAGGAGCGGGGTCTCCTATTACTCTCGTTCTAATGGCTCGTAACAACCCCACCTGCAAGCATAAGACTATTATCGGTCAATGCATTCCAGTAATAGGTGTATTCCTGCCAATACTTACCACGAACATTATCGGTAATTACATGCAAGCACGTAATGAAGACGCCGCCGGCTGATGATTTATGACGTAGAATTTATAGTTCATCGTTTACAGGGACCATCAAATTTTATTATTTATACATATAGATAAATACTTAAATTAAAATATAATATTGTATATTATACATTATTTTATAATATTTCTAAATTCAGGAGGGGTATTCTTAATTCATATGTAGAGCGTGGCATGATCTTGCTATAATATACATATAAATATATATGTGTAACACTAAAGTATATGTATAGTTTTCGCACTTATTGGGCTGCAGTTGCTGCTAGGAATTATGAGCTTATAAAAAGGTGAAAGAGCAGGAAAAAAATTAGAGAATAAAAATATAGGGCAGCCAGTTATAAAAGTTCAGTGCACTTAAAACCTTTCACGGAAATGACACTCTTACCTTCATCGTATTGCATTTTTAAACAGTTGTTATACTTTAAGACGCTTGGCTCCTTTATCTCTACGACTTGTTTCAGCAATTCCATCTTTTTTTAAATATTCAACCATATTTCAAATAAGAAATGGTATATAAACTTAAATTAAAGCTGCCAGAATATTGAAATTACTTGATTTGACGAACAAGTACAAAGGCTCCCTATTGTGCCGTATCTACTACATATATAAATTCGTAGATTCGTGGCAATCAGTTAAATTAGAACGATGTTACGATTCACGAAGTCACGAATTGCATGAGATGAAGTTCCCTGTCTGACGAGAAGTCTCGCGCAGCAGACACGATCGAACCGCATTCCGCGGCAAACTCGACGTCTACATACTTCAGCACCTCGTGAAAATACTTTTCCCACGAAACAACGTCCTGCATAAAATAAAACTGGCGCAAAATCCACCAGTCTTGACCTTGTGCTGAGAGAGACTGACTCCTGGTTCAAACAAACATTTATGTATTTTTTTAAGTCTCGTTCCCTCATTTTGTCTGTATTTTATCTGCAAATCATCTTCTCTACTCATTCACTGAAAATTAAGTCTCTAAACTTGAATCAGTGAAATTTAATTGATTACCAGTCAAATTCCACTGATTGGCAGTGACTCTTTTCACACGATTTTAATCAGTGAAAAATCACTGAAATTTTTAGTAGTTTAGTGAAGATGACTGAAAATTTCAGTGACTTTTGACTGATTCTCGGTAACTTTCCACTGATTAAAATCGTGAGAAAAGAGTTACTGAAAATCACTGGAATTTGACTGATTCAGTTTTAGAGAGAAGGAACGAAATTTCTGTTATCTTTTTGAAAGGGAATTTTCATAGTCATATAGTATAATTATTACCCCTGTAAATATAATGACTTGAGTTTAAGATAAGGGACAAGGTAGTGTAGTAAGTGTTATAGTTGGATTGCAGGTCTTGGAAACAAGCATTGCTCCATCAAATGACCGGTTCGAAGCTCATCGTAAGCTGTAAGTAGCTTAGATACCTGTTTAAGGGACTTAGGACATTGAATACCGGTACTCCTACGGCTTTACTTTACTGCCATGTTCCCAGTTTACTGCGAACTCTCTGTCAATATTACAGACTTGTAGAATTGCAGGTACTTTTCACGGTGTGACCTTCTATTTATCCAAAGTTGTGCCGTAAAGGGTCTAAAGTCCTGAACTCTAAAACTTCCTTCCTGATGTTAGTCAAGGGGTCTCTACTTATGCTTTCTTACTTCAATAGATGGAAATTTTCGAGACACGATATTCATTCAGTCAACTCAAGTGAATTTTTTGCTCGACTTTTTGTAAAGTGTAAACACAGACTGTTTTGGCTTGCAGTCAAGAAACTGTCGACAGAAATGTTTCGATCGAATTAAATAACAGAGTATTTCTACTTTTATGTACCAGGCACCTGTACCAATAACTATATCTATATTGCACTATGGTGATCAGAGAATTTTAGACAGTACATATTTTTTTAATATTAATATTATATAAATAATTCACACCTATGAAATTAAACTCCTTTTTGATAAGCGCTTGTTGTCTGTTATAAAAAAACATTTCTTTTTTGATTTAATGAAAGTGACCTGCTTTTCGCACGATCGCGTCGTTATCATTCGGGGATAGAGCTTGAGCAACAAGACGACCACCTTGATCCTCTTCGATTCTATCTGCCTTCATTATCTTCGACTTTTTTTGTAGTCTCTTTCTTGTAAAGTATTTCTTCTATCTCGTCCAACTAGGTGTACAAAAACCTTTACAAGTAATACTTTTATTTGTCTTGTATCTGATTACAATGATACATGTACTGATATCTCTGAAAAATGTTTGTCTCATTCAATTAAGAAGTGATTAAAAAAAAAAGAAATATGTGGAGTAAAAAGAAAAAGTATTTTTATCGGGCAGACACTTTATGTATCTGCAATAATTCCTACTTGTGTAGTATGGTCATCTATTTCGTTAGCAATCTTTAATATTTATTTGTTTCAAATAATAGATAATAATCTATCCCAACAATTTTATAAAGATTATTCTGACACTCGGAAAGGTCGCTATAAATTTTAAATTCTAATGTGGGATTCAACTTCTGATTTTAGTTGCCACGTTTTTTCTGCGAAGACAGATAGGAATAGCAGATAAGATTTTATTTTCTTCCTGCGAATTTGCTTTAAATTTCCATAACTTCGATCGTAGAAACAGACTCCGATCAAACCAAATACATGTTTTAAATCAAATTTAAACAAAGAAATCGAGTTTACATCTCGTTAACTTTTTTTTTCTTACGACACACTCTCAAAAAAGTATTTCTAAAAGACAAAGACATTACTATAAAGGTACTATAAAATGAACAGCAGATTTAATAAAATATAAAGTCAACGCGGAAAATCACAATATCAGCTTTACTTAATGTAGGAAGCTTGTAATACACCCTCCAGAGGAGAAGCCTGAGGCTATATTCTGGGAACAAAAGCTTTGCAAAAATAACTCCTTATTTATGTATATTAATATTGATGAAGCAGTACATCATTCTATAGCTCTTTTCGTTTTTTTATATTGAAATACTTTATAATCTGCGACTTGCTTTGAAGGGCTTTCGGCAATCTACAAAAGGAAAGGACAGGATCAAAATTTTACATTATGCTTAAACAAATCTTAAAAAGATGATACGTGATTATTTTCTAATAATTATGCTTTTAAATATTTCTTTGTAAAATAATTCATGAAAGTAATACAAAATTACACATGATTCGAATTGGACGTTGAACATTTGAAAATGTACTCTACTCTTTTTTTTTTTTTTTTTTACTCTTTATATTATATACAATTATACAAGCTTGTTTCTTATAGTTATAGATATAAAACCTTTGGCATGCATAAGGTCTAAAGTTACAACCGCAAACCACTACATTAACTAAAGTGCACATCAAAGCAATCCCATCACTTCTTTGAAATATGCGTTAAATCAATCGATAAGCGATTTTCCACACTCTTATTCTGCACTCCTTTTTTTAATTTAGAAAAATGAGTCAGACTCTTCCTTATTAATTTTTTTGCTTATACTTTAGTCTCTTATTCTTATTTTATTTCTTTGAGTTAAATTGTGTCACGATTTATGCATCACATATATATGTGTAAGACATTGTGTCAATGATAGTTTGAACCGTGAAGAGAGCCTGCGGGTGGGTGATATGAAATTGAGAATCACGGAACGACAAAAGAGAAAATCAACGCAAATGAGTTGAGGGATGGAAACGAAGACGAGAAGACTGCTGTGAGACTAAAAGGCGGCAAAGCAAACTCTGTCAGCACACGCGTTTACACACACGTTAACGTTAATAGTATCTCTGAAAGCATCTTACAGAGAAATATAATGTAGATTCTAAAAATAAGGCGGTAGAAGTTAAAAAATTACCAAATGTTAAACTCTAATTAGTTTACATCCTTGTAATTTGACTGACTGAAGAGTGATGTATATTAATAATAGAGCCTCATGTGAGACTGATGGAAATTTGTCACGGGGTCCTTCTCTTGTAGCTATACAGATTCCTACATAAGAAATATATTTAAATTTTTGTGAAATATTTTAATTAGTAAATTTTGATGAGAAGTGATCTTCATATGAGCTTAAGTGCAAGGCTTTGTTCTATTGTTTGGTGACGTGCACATGATATGACAGATTTTCAAATGTGTCGTGGCTTTTGAAACCATCCTCTTGGAATCTCTCCATCCACTTTTATGCTGCACCAACGCCCACACATCGTGGACCCTCGTCATATCTCATTTTCACGCATTTGAAGCGATATTCCTCCTTCCACGGCTCCTCGACGGCTCTTTCTTTTCTTTATTTTATTCGTCTTTTTTTAACAACCGAATCACAGCCACGGGACTCCTTTCGTGGCACCTATGAAAATTAAAATCACTCGTTCGCGAAGAGCAATAATTTCCCGGGAGACTTCATACCGAGCTTATATGCTTACAGACTTCCAACCACTAAATTAAAAAAAAGCTCAATCATGTCACAAATGTTTAGTCTATGGTATTTAAAATAAAAATAATATGTATGCGCACGGAAAAAGTAATCAAAAGCCCTTTATTATTATAAATACATGTCTATATTAAGCAGAATAATACACTGAGAAATTCTGTGTTAGAAAAATTACTAAATCGATAGCAAGTAGGGGCAAAATCCCAAAATTGAGACACTCTCTAAATCTGAATTAGTGAAAATTTTCACTAATTCAATTTTGGGATTTTGCCCCTACTTGCTATCGATATTAGTAATTTTTCTAACATAGAGTTTCTCAGTGTACTCTCTAAATCTGAATTAGTCGTAAGTTACTAACGAAATAGTGCCAAATCGTTTACTAATACACTTTAGTAAGCATTTTTACTATAAATTAGTTAAAAACTACTAATTCATAGTAAAATGTACTAATTCAGTTAGTAACGATAACTAAATCAATTAGTGAGCCTTACTAAATGAATTAGTACTACTTTACAGTGAATTAGTAGTTTATAACTAATTGATAGTAAAAATGATTACTAAAGTGTATTAGTAAACGATTTAGCACTATTTCGTTAGTAACTTACGACTAATTCAGATTTAGAGAGTATATATTAAAATTACACCAAATTATTACACCAAATATATTACAAAATAATAATATATTACACCAAAATTTGAAACTGATTCGATTTATTATAGTTTCATATAAATTCACCTGATTCTTGTAAAGCTATAAATGCATATTGTCGCGTGGCACAATACGTTGGTATATTGCGATATAAACAAAATGATTGGAAACTGCATAGCGAACGGAAGACGAATGATACATGGACAAATGTAACAGAGTAGTTATATGTAAATGATCGGCATATTGCGCAAAGGCATTGCTGAGTGTTGGACGGTTACATTATCTGATTGTGCTAAATTCGGTTCATGCCTTCATTCGACCATTTACCCAGGAAGTGACGTCACTAAAATCTACACGTTAATACAATCACGTATTATATACCTACGCACAATTTATGCAAAGTGCAAGCACGTAAATACGTGTTATCAAACCGTGCATCATCCAATAATCCGAAACTGTTCCGGTATTTAAATCCATAGACGTTTGGACATATAATTAATAAGATTTTTGTTCTTTAACTTTTTTGCTAATTATAATTACATTATAAAAACTGCAGTGGAATGTGCTAGATAAATATCCCGTAGTCAAATAGCCGCATATACTATAGAATTATAAAAACAGTTATACTGCACGTATATATGTGATTAAACTTTTTTAATATTTACCACATTTATCAATGTCACAATCAGAGTTCTTGATCTTCATGACACTGAACATATTTTGCACATAATGGATGGAACAATGATGGAAGGCGATGTACCTATTGTTTATAATGAATGGATGAACTCGTGGTCTGAATGTGGAAGAAGTGAAACGATAATCTTTCATTCTATCCGTTAGAGAAACTTGATGTATAATAAGCTGCTATACAGTTGATTAATCTGATTAGTTTATTGTGTTATTATGTACATGCAAGAAGAATTTTCTGTTATACAAATTACCTGTACAAAATTATATCATGTTTTCATAAAATACACGAAACTAAGTAAGAAAATCGTGAAAAAAAGTCGCCAATGAATATACAGAAAGACAGTAAATTTTAAGTATTTTAATTTCGAGATCAAATATCATCACATATTACGTATTGTACCATGTCAGAGATTATAGAATATATGTATTTTTAACTACACAAATGATGCGACTAGATTAATATAAGTGTGGGCCGATTGATCTTAAGGAGACAATATTCATAAATTATGAGTTAAAGACAGGCGTTGATCGTTAGACAAGAATGGAAATAGGCGTATTTGCGTCAAGGGATAACTATAGTTGCTATAGTAGTCTCTTGACAAGTCATCGGTGATAATAGTTTCAGCGAAACCGGCTTGTTAAGATAGTTAAATTATCAAAGAACAAAAAACCACTAGCTATAAGCTTACAAAACAATCATAATTGTGTTTATTTGTATGCTTGCAATTTTTTTAAAGGTGATTTGTAGTGATTTAAAAATTCTAAAACTGATAAGAATTTTTTAAAATTATTACCACAAAAATATAAATTCAGAGTGCACGGATTATTCACAATTTTTACATACCTGCTCTGTTAATTTTCAAATGTTTAGTATTCATCTGCAACATTTCAGTAGATGGTTCAGATAAGAACTCATGAATGAAAATTTATCAATGAACCGGCTTCTTTCATATTCTGACTCCATTCAGGTCCATTCATTGGATCCAATTCAACAAAAAACTTTCTGCAGTCAACTCGGGACTGAATCCCAAAAATGCAGTTTTCGAAGCAAGATTAAGATTGTGTAGGAATTTATGATAGCTTGACTATCAGAAAACTATGTTTTTCTGATATTTAGACTAGAATTAGGGAAGGTTATTCTTGTATATGTTTGAGTTTTCATTCTTTTGATCTCTGTTATAAACGTAGGTGCCACAAATGTCCAGGTGAAAATTTATAACTTCTTGGTACTACGCCATCATTATCACGCAAGGATTTGCGAGTACTGGGAGGCCACAAACACAGACATTATAGGATTCAAAAGAGAAGTGCTATCATGGCTGCGTGCAAGTGTTACGTAAATCATTGCAATACTCTGTTGTAACTCGCTATAGGCAAAGGGTTCATTAATCAAATACTGCGAGGAAGAAGCACGTGCGAGGAAAATGATCTCTCATGAGAGAAAAACCCTCTGTCATCGGTACTATGTATTTCTCCTAATTTCAGTACTCTCTAAAATTGAATCAGTCAAATTCCACTGATTTTTAGTGATTCTTTTCTCACGATTTTAATCAGTGGAAAGTCACTGAGAATCAGTCAAAAGTCACTGAAATTTTCAGTCATCTTCATTAAACTACTAAAAATTTCAGTGACTTTTCACTGATTTCCAGTAGATTTTTCACTAATTAAAATCGTGAGAAAAGAGTCACTAAAAATCAGTGGAATTTGACTGGTAATCAGTTAAATTTCACTGATTCAAGTTTAGAGAGAACGTTTAGAAATTTCCTTACTCTCTAAACTTGAATCAGTGAAATTTAACTGATTACCAGTCAAATTCCATTGATTTGCAGTGACTCTTTTCTCACGATTTTAATCAGTGAAAAATCTACTGGAAGTCAGTGAAAAGTCACTGAAATTTTTAGTAGTTTAGAGAAGATAACTGAAAATTTCATTGACTTTTGACTGATTCTCAGTGAACTTTCACTGATTAAAATCGTGAGAAAAGAGTCACTGAAAATCAGTGGAATTTGAATGATTCAGTTTTAGAGAGTACTTTCTCAAAATTTCACAAAAATGTACAATTAAAATTATAATAATAATGAAATTCAATTCACCGTTTCATATTAAAATTTCATTAGATAAACCCACATCGGAAAATACAATGAAAAGTCATGATAATCGAATTTATGAAGATTTCGAATCTCGATCTCTAGATAGAGATTAAACACGTATATCATTTGTGATTGAAGCAGCTAGCTAGTGGAATAAGTAACGAGACATGGAATAACCTGGCCTGCATGCATGCAAGCACGCACGCATGTGTAATAAGCTTGTTCCGAACTTGTTTAGGACAAGTTCAAGATGAGACGAAGCGCGAAATTGACGTTGTTACTGTCGTGTTTGTCCTGCAATATAATTTAGACTACCGTATTTATTCTAGATTTATCTGTCTATATATACTATAAAAAAGGAAAAGTGGAAATAGCAGTTGAGATGAAGTAATTCGCGTGACATATTAGGAAGGTAGATGACAATATAAAACATTTCATTCATTATTCCATAGACGTCTTCTTTCGCGTCGTTGAGAGTCGTGGGAACTTCTAAGGATGTTTCTTAAATTAACTGACCATAGTGACCATTTAACTTGTTCTTCTTCCTACCACATGCTTCCGTACATATCTATTTCCTTCCATATACGTATTATATATGCTGCACTGAATCACATCTCCTTTTCCCGTTTCTGTTTTTATTTTCTTTATTTTCCTCCTGTCCTTTCAACATTTTGCCCGCTGTGCAGCACTTGAACCTTCTTGTTTACTTAGATCACGTATAAGCCATAAACTTATTTGTCGTGACAGCAACTGCCAATCGCGTGATGCATTATTTCGTGAAATTGTTTCCAGCGAGAGTTTCATTGAGGAATTCATCGAATTCATGATGATAATAATTGCAAACTGTAGAATGCATGCACGATTCTCATGATTGCTCTCTGTTTGAAGAGGAACGTCGATTTATATATCTTCTTATAGTCCTTATGAGCCTTAGTTCGACATCTTTACTGCCTGAGATATTCATGTAATTGCTGTATTACATAGCAGTCAATATTTATTACTCGCTTGTCATTGCAACGATTGATCGACACGCGAAGTTAATTTTCACGATTTAGAATTTCAAATGAGAATCTCGGAAATATATAAATAAGAACTGAAAATATAAATTGCCTGAGCTCTATCAGATGTCAGTATTTTTTCACTTTTTTGCCTTGATAATAACAAGAATTTGTCATGAAGTACCGCTGTAGTTTTAAATGTAAGATTATATTTATAACTTACAGATCCCACTCAGAAAAAAATTTATTACCTGTGGAAAGTGAATTTTGAATGACTGGCAAACGCCATTGAAAATATTATTGAAGATTCAGTAACCATTCAGTAACAATATTGACACCATACTTATAGAATCATATTTCTGTTGCAGCTTGTAGACATGACATGACAACCCCTTGGCCGTAACTCTCTGCGAACGAGTATCAATCACGATGAGTAGTTTATGTCAGGTGCTGGTCATCCTCTTCCTAAGTGTAGTCAATGCCAGGCGGACCGAAGGGAATATTCCAGCAGAGGATGTTTTCGGTGGTCAACGTCGTGGTTCCCCCGACAAGGCCAATTTTAACAACTATAATAGTCAGCCCAATTCACCATACCTTCCCTACCAGCAACCCAGAGAAAGGAAGCCCAACATCGTTTTGATACTAACCGATGATCAGGATGTGGAGCTTGGTAAGTTCCTCAATTTCGACTCGTAAATCATTTCTTATTCAAATTGCTCTCTGGTGGTTGCGAAATTCTAGTCACGTGGCCTCAAGAATCCACCTTACTCACCAAGGCGAAGAATAAAATGCTCAAAGTCGTTTGGTCTTTTTACGAGAAAATTCCCTTGAAATGACGCCTCTCCTCCACTTTGGAAGTAATGGCTTTAAACTAAAAAGATCGAGACGTTTCAAAGAGAAAGTGTTTGATGGGATTATTCCCTTTTTTCTATTAATAAATGGCTTTATTAGACGTCGTCATTGTTCTAATATTTAAAAATTAATTCAAATTAGCCAACACTTTGTTGAATAGTTTATTCTATAAAAAATTGTTTAAAATTACAATATCTATAATTTATGAACAGAAATTCCGAGTAGTTCAGAAATGCATTTTCAGAATCATAACTTATGAAGTTACTGATAGAAGAAATGATATGTTTGCATATATTTCCATATCAAACTGAAAAGCCAACTTCCGTTGTCCGCTTGAACAGTGTGCATCGAGTGTAAATGAGATAACCGCAAAACGTATATTTCTGTGGTCCATTTAAAGTTATATTGTTGTTGTTGTAATAGATTAGTTCACTACTCAGTCTCGTTCATCAGCCCTCTTCCAAAATAGTGAAATCAGACAAGATTTTTTTAAATAGAATATGAGTTTAAAAAATTACTTTTGGTTCACCAGGTTCAGCAATTCAGTAATTCCATTGTTCCAGTTATCTATGGTTTACTCAGAAGTAAATCTAACAAAATTGTGTAGAACAAACCAATACTGATTAAATTTCAAACAAAATGCATTTATTGTAGAAATGAAATGACCTTCTCATTTTTTCTTATCTCTTTCGTTCATTATGTAATCATTTTGACATGCTTTTCAAAGAAGATGGTCTTTTTCAGGTTCGCTCAACTTTATGCCACGAACCCTAAGGCAAATAAGGGACGAAGGAGCCGAGTTGCGACACGCATATGTAACAACTCCCATGTGTTGTCCGAGTAGGAGTTCACTTTTGACCGGCCGCTATGTTCATAACCACGAGGTTTTCACCAACAACGACAACTGTAGCAGTCCTCAATGGCAACGAGATCACGAGCCACATTCTTTCGCCACTTATCTCAGCAACGCAGGCTACCGAACCGGTGAGTATTCTCATTGTTGGTAATAATTTATGACCAAGTAACATGCCAGAATATCGGAAACGCTTCTGCTACTCGAAGACAAACTGAAACGGACCATATAATTATACCAAAAAATCTCAAATAATATATTACGTCCCAAGGAGAAAAACGTCAATTCCCACTGTGAGTCGTGGAAAGGTAAATTAAATTAAATATGGGTTTTCAAGACATCACTTTTTCACTCTGACTCCTTGACACGTCAACATAAACTGTCTTCTATAAAAAGGAAAGTGCTTCTAGTTTTCTAGATTTATTTTCCACTCGACAGTGTTAAAAAGAAAATACAATTTGCATTGACTTATTCTAATTTTTTTGGGTGTTTGAGATATATGGAGATGAGTCAGTAGTTTCGCATGGCCACCTCATAGACTACATTTTGTCCAGCTTAAATTTTAATGGACCTGGTCCACAGCAAATATACCTATCATAAATCTTCCTGTGGCGACAAGAGTCTGCTTGAGACCTGGACCAACCCATGGGTCAAACGAATGTACGGTGCAAAAATGGCTTTTTGCAGGCAAATGGAATTTCGTCCACAGAGATGCATATGCAATATCTGGGGTTAGTTTAATTGCTTAGGTTAATCACCGGTTTTGTATAATGGATTCCAGACCTTTCGGAGAAAAAATATTTTCGTGGTAATAAGAAACAGGGATTTTGTAATAGTCATTTTTAAAGTCTTATTCAAAAACAATTATTTCTGAAAAATTGTCTTATTCTCAGGAAATTCGGTGGGTGATCTGCGATCGTTAAACGTTATTCGATCCTCGCTACAGGTGTCATTACGAAGAGTATAGCAAGACATACTCGAGCTCACCTTGCCGAACAACGGCAGGGCAATGCACGGGCGCACATTCCACTTGATTTTCGTATATGTATGACGCATTTTGCGGTGAAAGTTCGTCAGCTGAATGCACTGATCCAATCTCAAGTTTGCTTCCCTATACAATATAGCATATACATATATAAGACGTGATAAAAATTTGGCTCAATATATTTAAAATTGTTCGTGAAATTAATTTGCTCTTATGGTAATTAGTACTTGCTCTTAAAAAAGTTTGTAAGAAGTTTGGAGTCTTTCTATAGAATTTTTTTTCTTCTTTTCTAGGTTTTAGGGTGGAAAGATGGTTAATTTTCCAAATCGATAAGAAGGGTTGCTTTCATTTATCAGAAGGGAAGATGCTAGCTTAACTGAAAAAGGAAGAAGTGGTTTTATTATCGTTATGTACACCTAGTGTCCCTGACCAGAATACCAGGGATGGCAGACTAGACGACAAATTTTCTCTCTCTATCTTCTCGAGAGGATCCTGTCACGCGCGCATACATTATTTGACCTCGACTTAAGGCGCGGTCACGATCTCCTCATCACGACTAACTGATGCGAACTAAAACGCGATCTGTACTTCCGGGTTTGTTGTACATCAAGATTTTGTTGCACTTGATCCAACAACGGTACCAATGTTTGATAAAGTACTTCAACTATTCCTCGCTGCGGTTTCCTTATTAGAATGTTTATTATTTAACTCCAAGATATTAATGATAGTTTAAATCCGTTGCTAGGGCTTGTTATGAACCGATGCTTGGGGTTGTTATATAGATTGGTATAAAAAGGCGTGATCGAAAAAAGAGAGTTCTGATAAAAGATAGGCTCCACCCAAATTCACCCTGGGTTCAGGACATACAGCAGTTTACTTCTTTCAAATCGATTTTTGTTCTTAGCAATCGATCGACTCTATTTTATCTCGTACCCTTTAACATCGTTCATGTTCCTAACCATGACATTCTCTAATAATACTGAAACGGTGCCACATTCTAGAGATATTGATTTATTGACTGATATAAAATGTTATGGGCGTCTTATAGCAATTTGTGTAAGCTGTCGATTTCAGAAAGTGCCCATCATGTCAGGTTCTTGAGTAAATTCTAGTTGAAATGTCTAAAAATGATACTTTGGAGTTTGGAAGATTGTTGAATCATGGTGTATTTGAAAAATGCTGCATATTTACTCGAAACGCCACTAATATATAAATTATATCGTAAAAAGTCAATGTACTGCGCTAAAAAAATTGTTGATACAAGCATTTCTGCAGCAAACCATGCACTGCCTACAATGGCGCTTGAAATCAAGGGCGTTCCGTAGGCAGACAGAAACTTATGGTCAACGTCATAAGGAAACTTAAGTCTCAAGGTTATTCAGATTAAAATGTGGTTTACTAAAGACTTTAGACAAAAGATTTAAAAAATATAAAATTAAAAGATATAAATATATAGTCTCTATTACAAATTTGCAAATATACTTTACAAATATCTTGCTAATTGTAGGAACTGTTTCAATGTAATTGAATAATATTTGTTGTTGAGTTTATAGTTCAGGTGTTCGCTTCTTAGACCCATTTCAATGAAATTAGGCTTGTACTATTTATTGCTTAATTTAATTGATTCTACTGCTGGGTCTCTCCCTAATTTAATTGAGGCGAAGGGTAAGGAACAGGGCATGTGTTCTGATAGTTCCACGTACGTCTCGTAGTAAGACAAATTGGTTTACCCTATTACAAATAATTAAGTTGGCGTACAGAACAGATTGGTACCTCCATGATTTAATTATTTTTTCATCGTTCAGTACTTTAATTACATTCATATTATCAAATACCAAATCATAATTAATATAAGGGATTAAATTTAAATAAGAAGCGAATTGAATAACAAATAATAATTAATTTAAAAGAAAAACATAATACATTTTGGACTAAAGGAAAAAGAAAGAAAAAGCACTTCTTTCCGTTCATCCCGAACGTAATTTGGCCGCTGGTAAAATTCTTTAGCCAGTTCAACCCTTGACGAATTCCAACACCTCGGAAGGATTTGCCACCCTTTTTCTTTTATATTCGAGCGAATCACCCCTCAGGCACTTTTACGAAGAGTCGCTGAAAATACTTGAAAACTATGGTCCCTAAGGTACCACCAAAAAGAATGGAACACTTGTGTATGTGTATTGTGTATATGTAGTGTATAGAGTAATAACACTGAAAGTCGTATGGGAACAATACCCACACTAGTTAGCAAGGTGCGATTTGAATTTAGATAATCGCACCTGCGAGAAACCAGCTCTCTGATCCTTCAGCATTTGTGCCCACCTATCTGCCTGTCCTGTGTCTGTTTTATCTAATATCGCAAGATTGTAGCTAGCAGCCACCAGCACTGAAGGTCCATGTTTGACAAGGTACCAAAATGGCAAAGGGTTTTGTGCCTTTAATAATATCAGTGCCGAAAAATGTATTTAGACTTTACTCATATTTGAATTTATAAATTTATATAAAATCCCTGCCAAGTGAAATGTAGTATTAATTAAAGTTTGTTTTTCATTTTCATTTTAGGAGAATTTACAGACAGAGTGCATGAGCAATTGAGCATTGGGCATGAATTCCGTGCAGGCAGAGAGCAGTTTAATAACAAACAATGAAGAAAGAATGAATTAAACGGACGTGGTAGACGTTTTTACTCACAGGATCTGTAAATCAGGCTAATGCTCGTGCAGCATGAAACTACTTCCTTCACATGCTTCCAAAATAAGCTGTACTTTCAGTTAGTTCTAAATTTAAATCAGACTATTCTGAAGACAGTTTGTCAAAATTTATTTGTACGCTTGGCTGTTTTACGATTCCTTAAGGATATGTATGTGGTAATTACCTTAAAAGCAAATTTAGGTTTGCCAACTTTGCTTTAGCAATAATAAATATTTTTTGCTAAAAGTAAACGATTTATCTCCGTTTCGTACAGGCGGAGGTAAATGGCCTAACTTTAGTAAAAAGTATTTATTATTGAATGGGCAATTCCTTTAAATGGAAAAACTTTATGAGCACAATACACTGTAGCAGTTTTTATACCTTTTTATTATTTACAAAAATGATATTTGCGGGGTGAGAATATCAGGCGCAGTCGATAATTATGATGAAAGAAATAAGAAGTAGATAAAAGAGGATAAGATTTAAATGCATATGTGGTGTATATACTTTTTGGAAAGGTCGATTCTCCTGTTTATATTCTGTGGTTTTTACGTTCATATGGTATCACTTGGGGTGCTACCCTCTTTATGCATAGGCCCCTTGGGATCTTTTGTTTGGCTTATTGCCATTGCGCCATCATATTTACAGCCTGTAATCTATATATCAATGGCGTAGACTCCCTTCTTTCGAATTTTCGAATAGAAAATCCCTTTTACATTTATAAACATAGCCCATAATGTAACAGAAAGTAAGTCCCAAAGAAATGTATCCGAAAGTTGGATATACCAAATGGGAAACGGATATTCAATGGGTGTAAACATTTTTGATGATCGTTGACTTTTGTGAGTTGTTGCAAAAAAATCTTTTCTCCAGGTATTACATAAGCAAAGGTCTCGTAACAAGCGGTTCATGATACGCGCTTTCTGGCTAAAAATATAAAAAGAAACCGATATTAAAATAAAAATGTCGATGGACGGCTCGATTTCGCAAATCGACTCTGAAGTAGCTCTGACCCATATTTCAAGTCAGCAACTTCGACTTACGCGACTTTTTGTCCAGAGTTGTTTGTTTGTTCGGTTAGTTCTGAGGATCCGACTGGCGCCAGAATATCACAAATTCATTTTGTCCTTTTACATATATACTGAACCAATTTGGCTTCGACTAAACCTAGTTCCCAGAAACTACACTCAAAGAAAGCTCACCAAAAATTCTGGTTAAATATGATCTTACTATTTTTTAACATAACTAGAATTCTGTTTCTTTTTTTAAATCAGAATTACTAGTTAAAACAACTAGAATGTTAGTTAAATCAATCAGAAAAAATAGTAAGGACATATTTAATCTTAATTCTGATTGACTTAATCAGATATCTTGTTGAGTGTAGTTCTTACTTTTTCTTTTATTTATTTAATATTATAAATTGTTTTATTTGATGTTATATCACTTTCCACGTATCATTAAAATAGCATTTCCAGCAACTCCTGTCAAAATTTATTACAACAGGTGCTAAAACACTACAAATATCATCGTTAATATAATGATCACACAAGCTGCCTAGGTTGTCGGTAATTAAAGGGTAAATGCAAGATGGAACCGCAGCTTATGGTAATCATGGCGGGTCAACGTTGTAAACCTGTGGAGATAAACCTGTTTTCCTATGCATTATCTCTTAATAAAAAAGTATTAGTATAATTCATCCTAGACAGATTGAGATTTCAATATAAAATAAATGATTGTAACTACATTTTTCATAATATGTTCATTATTCAAATAATGTTTTTTTTTCTACCAGAAGTCGATTGACTTGTGATCTGAGTGTATAACACGAGAGAAAAAAAGAATATAGTAGTTGGCAAGATTGAGTGATTTACAAGGACAAAAAATGTCTTGTTTAAATCTTAAGTCGGTATATACATAGATACATAATATCAACATGCATTTTAAGTCCTTTGAAGAAACTCGCGGAGAAGTAGAATTTAGTGATGCCTTTGCATTAATTATTTGATGCGCCTCGTATATGAATAATTCAGGAATCCAAAGATGTATTTCAATCAGCTTACCTTTGTGCGAGGACCATCAATAGGAAAAATGAAATTGCTTTTTGCAATGCTACTCCAACTAATACAATATTAGCTTTGGCATATTTTGAGAATAAAAGCTTGAATGCAAAATAATAAGATATTAAAATAATGAATATTATGTTAAATTATATTACATCATCTTGCTTGAAATCGAACACGAAAATCTACATGGTCTAATGATTCTTATCCGATCTGATGAAACCCTTGAACAATTACTTCTATAATGGGTTTTTTATTGTCTGTGTTGCAGGGTACTTTGGAAAGTATTTGAACAAGTATAACGGATCTTATATTCCACCCGGATGGCGAGAGTGGGGTGGATTAATAATGAACTCACGATATTACAACTATAGCGTGAACATGAATGGGAAGAAGATAAAGCACGGATTCGAGTACAGTAAGGACTATTATCCGGATCTGATAGCAAACGATAGCGTGGCCTTTTTACGACAAAGCAAACACAACATGGCCCGGAAACCGGTAATGCTAGTCGCTAGTTTTCCTGCACCCCATGGACCAGAAGACTCCGCTCCACAATTTTCTCATCTGTTCTTCAATGTCACCACTCATCAGTGAGTTAAATTTATATACCTATGTGAATTTTATTATGATTTCATTTTATCATCCATTTTAAGAGATTTTACAGGAATACAAAAAATTGTCTGGATTTTAAAGAATCTAAAACTATTTCAAGGATTTCAACAGGAGTATATTGTAAATTCAGCATTTAAAAACTGGTGATGTTTCCTTTAGATTTCTATATGCTGAATCTGAATCTGCATGTGTAAGATTTCTATGCAATATCGAATAAAAATGAAATATCACCTTCTGCGCGTTTTTCGTTCAACAACAGAACTCGTTCTATTCTTGTGGCGCCAAGCATGTCCTCAATGCGAATTTCTGATAAGGAGGGTTTCACAAGTGGGACCGAAAACGTCTCACTAGACTTCCGCCACTTTTGAATGGACCCTTTGTGACGAAACTGCTAAAGCTTCATGTACACCAACCATCTAATATTGTGAGAGTTTGCATTTTGCTAAGTGAAGAATAAAAAGGACTGTGAGAAGCGAAAGCTCTTCAGAATGACTAAATGTAAAACGGAAGTGGGTCATTTACAAAATGAAAATACCAGCTTGGCTTAGGACACTAAAGTTATAAGTGAGATTAATGGCGAATGATCCTTAGATGAATAAATTATTCTCTAAAAAAACAGTAAAATATAAGCAATTGAGAAAAGAAACATTATTAATTTATTAATATAATTTGTAGTGCAGTTGAACCAACATTAATTGAACTAAGAATCAGTTTTAAAAAGTGGGAGTAAACATTTAAAGGCACTCAATTAACTTTTCATGGAGTCTGATGAAAGTGCTTGTCCCATAAAGGAAAGAATGACAGCAATCATACTGATGAACAATGAAAAGTATCAGAAAAAGGAAAAAAGGCAACGATCATTATTCAGACAGGTTTCGATCTGCGGTTAAGATATAAAGATATAGATATATAAATAGAATACAGATATTGTATAGAGACTTTCTGTCTGGCGTCATCGTACCTTGATTGAGAACCCTATATCTTTGTGAAAGTCTGAAAGCAGAAAAATCGCCCTTCAATTTCTCTTCTCTTGCCAGCACTACACTTCTTTTGTGCATTTCTATATATCAAATGCTCACCTGGTTATAAAATACGACGTTAATAAAAGCTAAAGAAGCTCATGCTGAGGAACTGACACTTTACCCTATTCTGAAAAATCTGAACAAGACATGGAATTATGAAAAAGTGACTCAATATTTTTGTTTTTCTCTTGTTAACTGAAAGATTTATCATTATTGCAAATTAACACCCTATTTCTGCATTTGACATTAATAAAAGTTGCCAATTTAAATTCTGACACGTCAATTTGGATCATTGATAAATCGATTTATATGATATAATAATTTCAATGCAAGCCAATTTTCATTCTAACTCGTGCATCACATTATATCGTGTATTTAGTCTTGTCTGTTTGACACTTAGCCGAGAGAAATAAATTAATGTTGTCTAAACGATTTATGTGTCTCTTGCTTGGTGTATTTTAATAACGGGTTCTTAACCAGTATTGGAAGCATGTGTAACCATCACAAAATTACTATTTTCGCAGAATCATGATATAAAGTACAATCACACTGCGATTGTGATAATAAGAAATCTCGTCTCGTCCACTTTCTTTCTCGTATTTTAGTTTACACTTCAATTTGTAAATTGATACTCCTCTTAATTTATATACTTTAAAAAATTTTTAAATATGCATCTTTAGTTCCAGCAATGCAATATTAAAGTCGTCACCAGACTCATGTTTATAAAGCATATGAATACTCTATTTTGAAAACCAATCACGAATGATAGCTTTAATAAGAATCGTATCTTTACTGCAATTTTATTAAATAACTATTATCTCATTAATACAGCTTCGGAAAAATATTACACAGACGAGTTTCTTTACTATCAACACAGTCGAGTCTGAGCTGCAATTGTGTGTGCGTACAAGGTACAGAATAAAAATACGATAATGTCCGAATAGCGTAAATGTTTTAATCTATGGATATGAATAGTTACATAAATTATATATGCATTACAATCTCTCGCTTTCGCGGTCGCCGAAGCAGTCTAAATACTGGAATTAAATTAACTTCATTAACAAGTTTACTTTTTTTCAGCACATTGACCAGGTGTGATTTGGACTGAGCGATTTCTGGTCTCCGATTGATATGCTAATAGGGTATATAGTCATTAATTTCTCTAAAGCGACTAATTTCCACTGCAAATGACAAGCGCGAGTATTAAATTGCTCTATTAGCGTTCGATCATAATGAAACCGGATATATCCATGAAGTGCTTCGAATACCTTTGGATTCATTTGAGAATCTGGGCCATATATTAATAAAAGGTCTATAGGCCAAAAGGTAGAAGAGTATTAATTTTGATTTAGTATCATACCAAGCCATTGGCGCAGATATATAAATTAGCAGCGGGTGTCGTGCGATATGGTCTATCGACACCATGCACATTGCAGATTGCAATCGGTCTGAGGGGCAAGGCAGTGACAAATGAGATATGACTTCTAAAGGCAATGGCGAAACGGGAATGTGATCTTTGGGACATTAGTCATAATCTTATGACATTCCCCGAGGCTGGGAAAGTGATCCGGCTGCTTTTAAATAATAATAATGATGATAATAATAATAATTTTTCTTTTACGGCAGCAGAAATGATGCTTCAATATAAACTTTATTACATCCAAGAATTTATTAGCTTCCTTTTTTTTTTAACATACGAAAACTATAAAAGTCTTGATGCAATATCATGTTTTTACATATTTGTAAATGATTAAGGAAATGCGAATCTTTATTTTCATTATCAGAATGTTTATCATTCTAGGATTGGAAATATTCAAAGCCACATGATCATAAAAAGTAAACTTTATTAATTTAAAGCTGGGCTAGTAGTAAATGGGCCAAAAGTAGTGATCACATGCATTAAGGGCGTTGGACCCAAGTGTTAAGCTCAAAATTTAATTCTCCACTTTACTCAACGAAAATTATAGATAAATATTTTTTCGCTCTGTAGCACTAATCTTTTTTCAAATATAAGACTGCGTACAGAGCGAAAAAATATTTAGTTTCGATACTTTTTGTATAAAACGAAGAATTCGAAATCTGATTTCAAAATTCAATATTTTCATTTTCCTTAAAAAATATTTGAATTAGAAATTTTCTCTCTTTGTGCTTGTTTCCAGCACCCTTAAACAAATTCTACATAAAAAAATATACCTCATTTATGAGATACATATATATGTAATAAATTGTTAGTGCAAATGAAAGCTGCGTTTGATGAAATATAAAACCGTCGAAAGTTTAATCTCTAGTCTTGGTATGTGACCATATACCATATGAAATCACAGGATTTACACGAATATGTGTTTAGGTGCCTTTCATCAAAAAGGATAAATGCGGCATGCTGACTTTTCTCTGAGCTGGATTTGCGATTCGAATATGAATACGTCGAAAAAAATATATAATTTAAAAAATTTTAATATACCATCAGTTTAATTAAACTATTTTTCTTGATTCTGATTTAAAATCTTTTCATCCTGGCATATAAATTAAGAAATGTATTTCGAAAGTCATGTTATATGAGCAAAATATTCTTGGATATGTATTCTGTTTCAACTTGTAGGCTTATAGCGTAGAGTTGTACTACTTAAAATGTTTCGATCTATGTCTTGTAGACTATGGTATAATCAGCTTTCAATAAAGTAGAAAAAGTTAATGCTGATCCTGCCTAAAGGTGTTTTTGGATTAAATTAATACGTCTCTTTATTATAAGCATAAAAAGGTTCATGAAATCGATTAAATGTATTTCATATATATTTAAAAAATTTTAAAGCAATGTGGCTACAATTTTGTTGCACGATCGCAATAGGATGTAAAATCGTAGCTCTTTCTGCACCATCAAATATACTTATGCGAAACGTATAAAAGCTGTGCGTTTGAAAAATGTCAAGATCCGCATTGCTTTCGCACTAAATCCTGTGGCATTATATTTCATTCTTCAAGACCTGCAATCATAAATTTTTATTTTCCATTTTATGACTTAAATCCTTTCACCAAGTATGAACAATGCCAAGTAAACAATATTTTCTTTTAGTATTAAATCTTGTAATAAAAATCTAGAAAAATCTATTTAGCTAGAAATAATTTTGCAAACGATATAAACTATTAAAATATGTCAATAAAATTTACATCCATTCTGCTACTGTCATTATCAAAAGAATCGAAAGGAATTAATAATTGCTGCATTCTTGTTTCAGTACTCCAGCTTACGATTATGCTCCTAATCCGGATAAACAGTGGATTTTACAAGTGACACAAAAAATGCAACCGATCCATAAAGAGTTTACTGATCTTTTAATGACAAAAAGACTTCAGACTCTTCAAAGTGTCGATGCTGCGGTTGATAGGGTGAGTTATCCCAAAAATATGTTTCAAATTCAAAATTTTCGAGTGTTCTATTAAATATAACTTTTTTCAGATTTACCAAGAACTAAAAGATCTGGGTGAGTTGGATAATACGTATATAATATATACGTCAGATCACGGATATCATCTGGGCCAATTTGGACTTATCAAGGGAAAAAGTTTTCCATTCGAATTCGATGTTCGAGTACCCTTTCTTATTAGAGGACCTGGAATCGAACCTGGATCCATGTAAATGATTTTGCATAATTTATGGTTGTAGGAGATACATAGTAAAAATAGATAGTAAAACTTTAAAGTATTGGGTAATAAGTTGACCTTTTGATTTACAATTTAAAGACTAAAAACGAGAAGAATTTTCTCTGTTAAGATACTTAATATTCGTTGCATGACCAGTTATATTAACCCGGTTTACCAGTAGATTAATACCCCTAAGGTGATTTCTTTTTGCACGATACGGTGATAAATTTATTTTTGAAAAAATTGAATCCCATATTGCAGTCGAATTATGAAATATTGTTGGTATTGTGTATTGTCTGGCATTTTTTTCACACACATCTTTTATATTCAACTATTGCAAGCTGCATGGATGTGTGAATGAAATCTAAAGTGCCATGGCAGTTTGGCGAATCAGGAGCAAAGAGGTCGACTTGTTCGGAGGGCTTGGCAAGATTTCATGGCAATAAATAGTCCACTTTATTCGTATAGCTGCGTGCTTTAGTTGTCTTGGTGTTAGTTGGAATTACAGTTTCGCGGTCTGAGAGGGAAGAAAAAAGGGACAAATAACTATAACTTATGGAGAGAAACAATAGGCCACAAAAGCTAATACAACCATGTAATATTGCCAAGCAGCTCTTCGAATCTACCTTGTAATCGACGAATTATAGATACACAATGAAAAAAAATTATTTTAAAATAATATAATTCAACGGTGAAACTTTTATTCGAGAACAAAGGAAAAAGAAATACCGATTTGCCGGATCAGAAAGTTTAGAACCCCGGGATTCTAAACTTTCTGATCCGACTAGAAGCCTATAGTTTTATATTTTGAAATTAATCTAAAATATCAATTTAAATTAATATAGTACATTACTATAATAAATCGAAATTTAATTGTAAAAATATTTTACTGTGTTTTACAGAATAGATGACATAGTTTTAAACATCGACCTGGCGCCAACTTTCCTGGATATTGCTGGCGTGGAAACTCCACCTCAGATGGACGGTCGTTCATTCAAGAAACTTTTCCTAAAGTGAGTATGGTCATCCGTTTCCACATCAATAAACCAAGCGTGTAGAATTTCCCAAAGGGGAGGTCGAGTGCCATGTTTATAGGGAAATTTTTTAGAGAGAGTACCTGTAGCCCTCACATTTACCAGTAAAGAAGTACTCTTTTTAAAAAGTAAAATAATCTTATAATATTTAATAATATTGTGATATTTTCTTATTCCTAATACCTGTTATGTTTTTTGTTTTATTTAAAGTAGTAAACATGGAAGAAGGATGAAATTCAAATGGCCTGATTCATTTTTGATTGAGTCATCTGGTCGCAGAGAAACCCCAGAGTCAATTGCAGAAGCAAAGGCAAAGGAGGCCAGAAGACATAATGCTACAATGGCCAAACAGTTGCTAAATGTCACCCCCGAAGATCAAGAGGAAGACACTATTGATCGAGAATCAGAACCAGATGAGGATCATCGAGTCGATAATGAGACCGGAAGTATTCAGGACATTTCTGACGATGAAGAATTTGATGATCCCATTTCTGAGGATATTAGTGAGTATTTTTCAAAAACTCGTCTCTAATTTTCTCTCAAGAAATTATATTTTTATCCCCATTTCCATCCTTATTTCCATTCCCCTTTCCAAGCCCCTTTTTCTTTCTGTACAACTATAGGCTACCCCAAATTTTTCTTGAAATGTATATTTTTTAAAAGACCTTCTTGATGAATATGAGTTTTTTTTTATCTCCATCATTGTTATTTTAATATTTTTGATTTGAAAGGCAAATGTTAAGATCTCACGAGACTTTATTGCAAGGCTGTTGTATTCAAAAGGCACGTTGCATTTTACCCTTTGTACATTGTCAAGCAAGTAAACATCGCTGCAGATGTATCTATATTATTTCTACAGACTTAGCGAAACGGGTTTTTATACCACTGACATTAGCATAAATTTCTGTCCTGTAGCGATTCTTTATATACTATCGGCCTAAAGATGTAGTGCTTTACATTTTCTAGTCTAAAAGAATCGATACGAATTCAGATTGATAATAATGACAAAAAATATTGTTTATAAAGTTAGTAAAGTTATCACTTATCAGTACCTAAATTAATTTAAGGAAATCAAAAGACGTATAGTAATTGAAATGTTATTAAAATAACATTTCAATTAAATTTCATTAATTTTCTGTGCTTCTATTTCATCTGTGAAATTTCAAATATGATAGTAGTAATTTTCCTGGATTTAAACTGAACTTTCACAAATAAAAGAGGGAGGAACCCCAACAATGTGATGGGAGTTTGATCACTCTGGACTGAGAATCAAGTAGGATTTCGGTATTCGTGTTAGAGGGATTTCAACTGCTAAATGGATTAAAGTCGACATTGTATGTGCTATACGGACTTTGCGGATGAATGGAAATTTTACATGCTTTAATGGTCAGAAGTCTTCTAAAGTAAAATTTAAATCTACCGTTGTTAAAAAATTTAATATATATTCATTGAAAGTTTTCCGTTTTCTTTTTAGAAGAAATCTTCCGTATTAACTTATTGTTTTTGACATATCGAATATTACATCAGATTTCCATAATTTAATTTTTTTCAAAATAATAAATTGAATACCTACATAGCTTTTTAATTTGTTCCAAAATTACTGATAACGAAAGATTTAATCTTTTTCTTTTTCCTTAGATTCTGAACTTAATTTCGATAATAGAGTTCATCCCGTACAATCATCTTACTCTTCAAAGCACGAACGTCTGGCAATTGAATGTTCAAAACCAGAAGCACAAGCAGATTGTGTTCTGGGTCAAAAGTGGCGGTGTGAAAAGGACGGTCGTCGATGGAGAAGGCACAAGTGTCGATATTCAATACCAACCCCCGTAGTCCAAAAAGCCTCGAAAAAGTGCGCTTGTTTCACACCCAATGGAGTCGTTTATACTAGACTAGAAACGAATAGTTTCGACGAGCAGAAATTCGTTTTTGGAAAAGACAGGAAAAGCGACGGATTATATGGAGATACTTCGAGTTTCGCAACGCGAAGAGGTTTATATTCCCAACTTTTTTTTATAGATAAGGGCACGGACTTTATGCAAAATATCCATAAAATCTATTGAAAATTCATTAACTCTTAAAATCCCGTTGAATTCCTTAAATCTTAGATTTATTTTATTATAGGTAAAAGAGAACTAGTCGATGAAGAAAAAATACTTGAGGCTACTCGAGAAGAATTTGAAAATGAACACTTCCACGTTTTAGAAGACGTGAATGATATGCGAGACCAACGTGCAATTGATGAAGAAGATGATGAAAATTTTCAGGATGAAATTTACCACTTCTTTGACAAAGATAAAAAACTGGATAAAGTACTTCATTACGAAAATTCCTTAGACAATTTGGACTCGCCATTAAATTCAATACATCAGAAATCTGCATATTTGACACCTATATCAAAAATAGAGGAGACGTTAAAGAGTTTACCGGAAGATAATTACTGGGAAGAAATTTCAAACTATACGTCTGATGATTTCGATCCTATCTTGGATAAAGTAATTAATGGATATCTGAATGTAGACGATGTAATCAGCAGGCATCGCAGGATCAGGAGGAGTGCTGTGAAGAAAGACACTATCGAGCATGTGACGAAAATTATGGAGAGTATTGAAGAAGAACTAGACGATTTGAAAGTAAGAATAATTTTAATCTGGCTCTGTTCTTATTGTTCTTACACTTATTTAAAATAAAAATTTTACTTTTTAGCAAACGCAAGCACAGCATTCTGGATCTGCGAAATCAGTGACTCCAAAATGCTTGGTTTCACCGAAAGGTAGTGTCAATTGCAGCAAAATGGTATTTCGAGATCCTAATGAGTGGAGAATATCTCGCAGAGAGATAGAACAGCAAATCAGAGAAATGAGAATGCAACTGGAAACTTTAAAGGTAATGACATTTAAAATATTTGGATATTTTTTCATTATGCACTAAAAGATAAAAAATAATTTTACTTAATTTTTACAGGAAATCAGGCGCCATCTGATGATGAAAAGACCCCTATCATTTGGAGAAAATACAGATGATCTTTCAGATTCAGAAGAGTCACACGTAAGTTTTCAACACAAATCTCACCATCGTCACCCCAAAAATCACACCAATCGTCACCATAGAAAACATGAGAAGGTCACAAGCCCAAGTACCTATCCAACGACACTTCCGTCAACTACGAAAAATACTCCGAGTGAAAGAACTACGGTTACAGAACAAATTAGCAGTACCGAGACGAGTGTTCCACTCGAAGAAGAAACAACCCAACAAACAAGTCCTGTAAACGATATTGAAAAACCTTCCATTCCCTTGACACCCAGACCAAAGAAAACTTCCAGAAGACAAAAGCCGAAAGAACCTCTTGGAAATAAAAGTGAGACCGAAGAAGACAAGAACCAAAGACGAAGGAAGAATCATCACCATCATCGCAGGAATAATACCTTGTTGACTAACAGCGTTCATGATGAAATCCCAAATGTGAACATTTCAGAAACTACGGCAACAACTTCGGAATTCCAGAGTACAAGGAGTTATCAACAACAGAATAAATTAACGACAGTGACAACTGAATTGACGACAGATGCACCGAATAAGATTGTGGAAATTTCGGCTACTAATAAGGATAATAAGGAACTTGAAAAGGAATTTACTGAACATACGAATGCACAAACTGAAAATTCTATCTTTACAGAGTCGTCGCAAAATTCTGATTATATCACTAATACAGCCGTTTCTGAATCTTCAATTTCTACAGTGTCGACAACTATTTCATCCACGTCTTCAGTCCTTAGTACGAAAAAATCGCCGAAGCTACCAAAAAATAAGACTACTGGAGTTCTCGGACCGGCTAGAATCGATGTTACAATTTTGGAACCATCTGATCGTAAGCATAAACAAGGTGATTTTATTTTCCACTTTTTATCCTATTTTTAAGTTTATTTTAGGTAGACGTAATAATTTCTATAAATTTTACATTTACACATTATATTTGAAATAACTTAGCAATCGATTGTTTAATTAATTAAAAAAGTAAATACATATATTCTTCAGGTATAACAACGACGAGTAACAATGGAAGATTACCTCCCATGTTAAATAGTCCATTTGAAGCAAAACACAAATGTTACTGCGAACCTGATACATTTGAAAAACGAGATGAAAAAGATATTGTTAAAGAAGAGAGACGTAGGCTGAAAGAAGAAAGACTTCGTAAGAAAGAAAGAAAGATGAAGAAAAAAGCTAAACTCGAGAAGGAATGTTTAACAGAGAAAATGAATTGTTTTGAACATGATAACGATCATTGGCGAACTGCACCATTATGGAAATCTGGACCTTTCTGTTTCTGCATGAATGCCAACAACAATACTTACTCCTGTGTTCGCACAATTAACGCCACACACAATTTCCTCTACTGTGAATTTACCACTGGATTGGTAACTTTTTACAATTTAAGAATAGGTGAGTGTATTTCATTTGGACCTAATTCGATTGATATGATAGATTATTTCCTTCATCTATTTCTTTTTTTTTATACTTAGATCCGTTTGAACAGTGGAACAGAATTGCCTCATTGACGCCTTCTGAAAGGTCGTATTTGCACGACCAACTGGAACATCTTAAAAGATGTAAAGGCACTCAAGATTGTACTGTTGGCAGCGCTAGAGAATCTGTACCTCAAATCCAACAACATCAGAGGCATGTTACAAAACGAAAATATAGCAATACGTTTGGTAAGTATCTTAATTGAGGATTAACATAAAAAAAAAGATTTCAAAAGATCTTAAAAATTAACGTCTTTTTAAAATCTTTTCCAGAAGATATGTTCGTGCCATCAGCATTGCAAATTATTCGTGAAAGTGAACTTGGTAATCCACCTAATGGAAGAAGACGTAAAAAATTACCAAAGTGAGTACTTTAAATTTTATATATTTCTTAATATCAGGTGGATACTCTATAATATATTTTACAAGGTTTAAAGAAAAATTTGAAAATACGTTATAAGTTCATGGCAATTTTAAGACAATAGTTAATGTAATAATTAAACAATTTTTAAACAAAAAATTATTTTTATGTCTTTTCTGAAAGGAGTTTTAAAAGGTATTTTTTTACACACTCTTTTTTTATTATCTTTAAAAAATGGAATAAAGGAATAAAAAGTAAAAATTTTAATCTGTTGAATAGGCGAAGCAGAAGTTGGCAAAGCAACTGGCGACATCACGAAGACGTAACGAACACGAGAAGGCATCGTCATCATCAGTAGGATTAGAGAAGACTTTTTTAAATTAATTTACTTAATTGCATTTCGTTCACTGCTTTCAACTGAATCAGATGATTTTGTTGCCCAACAAATCAATGGAATAAGGCCTAAAACAGTAGTGTAAAATTGACTAAACTTCTAATACTAAACAGTTTTAAAAGTGTTAGAAATTTTTCCGTCTATACTCAAACATGAAGCTCAGAGAAACTCTTTATAAATACTCTTAGGGCCGACGAATTTCGTTAACTTGAAATTCAAATACTATTTTGAAATTAAGTATTTGAAATTGTACATTTGAAACTAAAGATATTTTTTATTTTATAAAATTAAAGTCGAATTGCAAATTATGTATTCAATTTTCTTGAAAGATTACATTTTTTCGATTTACTGATTGAGCAACCACCTTTCTAAAATTTTATTGAATTCTTATGAAAGAAATATAGGTATACAGAAAAAGACTCTATAGTTCGTCGGCCCTGCAAAGATGCAAAAATCCATTACCCTATGAACCTGAGTATTATTAGAATTTTGAGTAGATTCGTCGGAATAGTTTTTTAGTATTGATTCTTATTATTTGCAATTAAAACTTACTGAACTCCTAAAAAACAGAGAGCTTTTAAAAATGCATAACTCGATTTATTCAATATATTTCGTTGTACATTTTCAAGAGATGTGTATTGTCAGATTTGATTGTCTATTAGATACACTTAAAGACAAAAGAGAGCGATGAACTTTATATTGCTTTGTGATATCACTTCGTTATAGTAACAGGTTGATCTTGACGATAACAAGAGAAGTGGATTTAATTGGTAGGACTGCGAAAGCGATTTCTAATTTTCGCTGAATTTTTGTACATTGTTTTTTATTTCGTCTTTTATTGTATTTGTTTTTTTCATACTATACAATTATGTATTTTTAACTCGTTAAAAACGCACATCGAGTGACAGTATCCACTCGTGTTTTCTGCGAAGAGTCTTTCTTTATGAAATATCAAAATTTAGCTAGTATTTTTACAAACTGCTATTATGTACCAGTTTTAACAGCCTTTTTTGGATTCTGTAACTTATATGTATAACAATTGTTCGTAATTCACTGCCAAGGCTGCGTTTTATACAATTTATTCTGTCTAAGCTCATGAAATCAAACGAAAAAATCCTTAATATTTTACATTTATATGCAGAGCCGGATTTGGATGGAAAGTCGTTACGAACTTTTTAAACCGATATGAAGAAGTTCGATTCAAGAATACATTTTAATTTTATAGAACATTATCTATTTGTAATATTTGGCAATTTCTAGAGTAGTTTAAAACTTTATTGAAAATTCTGAAAATTTTCCAGAAGTTTTTACAGTATTTCAGAATCTTCTACAATATTCTTGCTAGAATATTGTAGAATTTTTATAGAGTCTGGATTTTTCTTTATTTTGTTTTACTTTCTAGTCATAAATTTTTCTCTGTAAGATATAAAATCATGATACTCAGTTAATTACTCTAAAATATTTAGCCAAATTTACCAATATCGTCTACCAATCCGGGACTGCTTACACAAAAAGACTGTATTCAAAATGTAGAAACATTGACTCAATATCTTATTCAATTTAACTGATTTCTTTTTGTGCCACGTTTATCTTCACAATATTCACTTTTCTGCTGTGGATTATAAGCATTAGGATAATATTTATATAACTTATTAATTCTTGATTTCGTGAGAAAGAGGAAAAGCGTTTTAAGCTATTCTCTACTATTGTTGCAACAGACGAAAACGCATGCCACGTGTGCGAATCTATCTAGTTTGATAAGGACGCGTAAGTTATTTATATTTATATTTGAAAGCATAAGAGGATATATAAAAATATCCTTAGTAAAGAGAAAGAATTTCCAGACGAAGTATAATTTTATTGTTTTATAATTGTGACCATTATTCATTTTATAAATCAAGAAAGCTTCGACAAAAGTTATTGCATTTAAATTTAATGACGTCGAAAAACGAAATTATTCCTCCATATGTAATCATTTCTCATTATGTAAATCAATTAGGCTTCGAGAGATGATCTTGTATTTCAATAAAAACAATTGGTTAATTCCAGTTAATCTATTCTACCTCTTCTTCAATTATTAAAATTTTATTTTAGTTTCAAAACATTAAAATCGCCGTGAGTATAAAATGCACAGAATAAATTAATTAAACATATATATTAAAAATCAAGAGAAAAGTCAATATCACAGTTGCTTTCAAAAATACTTCTACTTTCCTTAGACTCTAAAACTTCAGTATCATCTGGATTGTCACTGTCGGATTGTTCAATTAAATCTGCAAAACTAGTTTCTGTTTTGAATTTTTTCCTTGGCATTGAAAAATCTTCATCCTCATTGCATCGTTTTCCAAATTTATAATTGTCCCATATTTGTTCTTTCTCTTCATTTCCTCCTTCTGACTTAGAATTTTCAATTTCTTTGTCATCGCTCGAATTTAGTAACGAAAAGCTGAAAGATTTCTTTTCATTAAAATCATTATCTTCTTGTGGTTCATTTTCCAAAAATTCATCGAGCTCTGCAGGCTTAGAATAGGAAAAATAGGTTTCAAAATTTTGTGAAGAAGAGATTGAATCTGATTCATTGAACAATTCTTCGTTTGAATCACTGGAATAGTCCTGAGAATCGCATTCCGGCATCAGAGGTTCTTTAGATTTCGCAGAATTCAAATTGTGAACAGCTAAACGACAATCCTTTCCAGATCCTTCAAAGAATACCTAAGATAGAAAAAATCGGTGACATGAATACATAAGTGGTTTTCTGAGTTTGTCATGAAATCCATTTTTCATTCCCTAATAACTTAATTTTTAAAAAATAATGGATGTCATCAATATAAAAGATAGGGATTATTCTAATTACCTTTATAAAAGATTGTTTCTCCCCACAAACTTTACATTGCCATTTTTTCGCCTTTTTGACAATATGCACCTATAAAACACAAGTTCTCAAGTTAAGCAATGTTTCGCGCGTGGGTGGTAACTGATAGTCTCTTCTCTTTTTATTCTAAAATGATCATACGATCTTCTTTGATGTAAAATAAAAACTTATTTTTAATTTTAATTTGTCTATGGGGGGTTTGAACCCCCAAAACACGGCCCTGGAAAATACAACTTCTAAAGTTAAGCAATCATTCGCGCGGTCAGTACTCGGATGGGTGACCGCTTTGAAAACACAAGTTCTCAAGTTAAGCAATCATTCGCGCGGTCAGTACATGGATGGGTGACCGCTTTAATGAAAAAGTCCCTGCGTAAGAGCAACCCATCATACTCCCGTGCAAGAACAGTGGCCCCAACTCGAGCCCGTACTCTACTGCGCAT